>JAVJIF010027075.1:0-58743 GCA_038442645.1 Agave tequilana
GAGAAACAAGCCCAAAAACCCATCAAATTCTAATTTAAATAAGAATTAATTTGAAATTAGAAATCAGGGACAGATTATGGTAAAATCAGGGAGGTTGAAAACTGATTAATTGGGTTTTATCAGAAATCCAAATCGGTTTAGCTTGAGAATCACTTGAGATTAGACAGAATCAGAGACAAACAGAAAATCCAGCCAGAGAAAGAGAGTCAAATCCCACGCCAGCCAGATCTCCACCAGGATGTGGCCATTTGGCCACATCCTGGCCACGGATCCGCAGCTAAAGCCGCAGATCCGCGGCCGTTTAGTGGAGATAAGGGGAGAGTTTGCTCCCCTTATCTCCTCACGCTCTCTCCTCTGGGTTTTCGCCTATAAAAGGCAGGGTTTGCACTGAAAAAGGGAGTGAAGACTAGGATTAGAATTCTTGTTCATTTTTAGGGTTTAGGAGTATTGTTAGATAGTTCTGAGAAGCTGTATCTCATCTTTATTTTTTTAGTTTAGACCAGTAAAGAGAGAAGAGTAGAATTGAGTGTGTAATTCATCTTTGAAGTGACAATCAAGGAGATTCAACTTGTTTATTCAACTTGACTCAATTCGGTATGTCTATATTTAATTTTCATTCTAGTATTTGTTTTCTTTTATCATGAGTAGCTAAACCATCTTCTGGGCTCACTAATCAATCTCTTCTACCTCCTTTCTCTTGATCGATTTTAAGAAAGCAACTCTTTGAATCAGAAAAATACCTGAGTTAAACTTTGTTCTTGAAATCATATGAGGATGTCTTTATTTTAAACTTGGATTTTCAAAGCACAAAGCTTTTTAAACTATTTTTTATTCCATACTTGCTTCTTCGCGCGCTTGATGGTTTAACATTCTCGTTTTAATGTTGTGTTAAGAAAGACCTTAAGATTTAAACCAAAACATCTAATTGTTTTACTTGAACATTAAGGTTTTGCTTATGATAAAAGTGATGCACTAAAGTGTTCTTGAGATAAGTAAGTAGTTGAGTAGAAGATTAGTGATCCCGGATCCTTTTCATAACTTAAATCACAGCCAAATCATTCTCAAATCATTTTTAAAAGATCATCTTTTTCAAAGCCTTTTTCAAGTTTTAAATTTTTCTTTAAATCGCTTCACTTCTTCATTCTGTTTTTAATATAAAAGAAAAAAAAACCAACACCATTCTTTGTTTTCTAAACAAACCCAAAAGTTTCTTTCGTATTCCTCCTCGTGGACACGACCGTTGCCCAAAGCTAGATGATAATTCTCATTGCTTTCATTCTTCAATCAAATCCACACCAATAGAATTCGACTATGACAACAAAGCAGATACGAAGGTAGAAGAAGGTAAATGTCTCTGGAAAATAAACCTCTTGTAACAAGCATTGCATGCTCATTTTGATACCATCGCTGATGTTGAAGGCGAGTGGTTCATCAATGAAGATCTAGATTTGGCTTACTTTTTTGTATTTACTTCAGATTCTGTGCCATCAGATACTAGCACTGACGTGGACAGTGATCCTTGGTCAGCAATGAATGCCCTAATATCATTGCATGCACCAACAAAGTCTTCCCTCCTGGTACGCGAAAAGATAGGAGATGCATACAGTGCCTTCTTGAAGTACCCGCTAGACAAAAAGGTCAAAAGCCAATTCTATTCGGGTGGATAAACACAGAGCCTATAGCTTACGAAAGCTCTGGCGATAATTCTCAGTCTCTACAATTTTTCCATTATAGACAAAAGTCACGTTATATGATAGAAAGAATGGGTATAATTTCTCCAAGGAATTAAGCCTTAATTTCGACAAAGGAAAACGAGCACTACTTCGTTTGTTTGAACCGAAAGACAAAAACCTGACTACTATCACAAGACCTGAAGGGGACTCGTTATGTATCTACACCAGTCTCATCAGATCCCGAGTCCGAAAAAAGAGGTCTATCTTGACAGCTTGTCAGCAACATCTCATGGGACTCAAACGTCAGCATCGGCCATATCTTCGAAAGTCTCTCAGTGAACATGGTATTAACCAACAACGTTGAAGATGATAGAGAAGAAACTTTCAAATCTGAAGAATTGATCCACTGGGATATTGATCCGTGATTAAAACACGTAAATACTCTTTGGGATACGCGTTTCGAATAACGCAAACCACCCACTAAGGATAAAGTGATTCGGATAATCTTGGAGATGAAGCTAACTCAAGCCCATCTTCATAAGTAAGATCTTATCACCTTTCGAGAAAGAAGACCTAATACATCTCATACGAGAGTATATAGACGTCTTCGCTTAGAATTATGAGGACATGCCCAGGCTTAATCCCCATATTGCTATGCATCGACTCAACATCAACTCGAATGCCAAACGTCAAAGAACAACAATGATGTTTCCGTCCTGAATCATGGAAGCAATCGAATTAGAAGTCAAAAGCTTATAGACTTTGGTTTCGTCAGGGAAGAGCAACATCCTGATTGGGTGGCCAATATTGTTCTGTTCCTAAGAAGAACGAAAGATCCTAATTTGCATCGGCTACCATGATCTGAATGCCGCCTACCCTAGAGATGAGTCCCCTCTCCCAATCACGGATATCATGATCGATAATACGTGCAATTTTTGAGAGGATGTCTTTCATGGATGGCTTCTCAGGATATATTCAAATAAAGATGTACCCTGAAGATGAAAAACACACATCTTTCAAGATGCCTGTGAGAGTATACACAGTGATGCCCTTCGGCTTAAAGAACGCTGGTGTGACATATCAACGTGACATCATGCGGGCTCACCAGTTGAAGATGAACCCAAACAAATTCTTTCTAGGGGTAGCCAGTGGTAAATTTCTTGAATTCGTCGTTACATCTAAATAAATCCATTTGGATCCTGAGAAGATCTGTGTCGTCCAAGAGATGCAACCTTCGAGAAATCTCAAAGAACTCAGAGGTCTACAGGGACGATTAGGATACATCCGGGATTTATATCAAATCTTCAGGACATTGTTAACCCTTCACAAAGTTGATGAAGAAGGGAGTCTCATTTGTCTGGAACAATGCTTACCAAGAAGCATTTGAGGAGATCAAGAAGTACCTTGATGGGACCAAACCTACACACAAAAAAATATGAAAGTTTAGGAACAGTGCTAAGTCCTCAATTCTACTGCGTAGCCTAGGGCTAACGGATCGTGATCCACAGGGAGGGTTAGTGACGGAAGTTTTACAGTAAGTTTCTTCTTTTAATTAACTAAAACATTTAAAGTTCTATTCTTAGTTTTAAAGAAAATAAAATAGTTAAGAAGGAGATGTAGAAGAAGTAATGGTGGTATTGTTGTTATTTTATTTATAACAGAAAAGGAAACAAAAGAGATAAAGAAAAGTATTGGCACAAAAATCAGATAAAAAGAGATAAAAGCAGAGTATTTAAGATGGTTTTGTTAATTCAAAAGTAAAGAAAAACAAATTCAAAGAAAAAGAATTAAAAGAGAAAGTGTTGATTAAAATTGTTAAATTAAACTAAGAAAGAAAAATTAGAAAAGAGATAAAGGAAGAAGATTTACTCTGTTGTAAATTAATATACCATGATTAGATACGAAGTAATATAAAGCAAAGTAGTAGAAAGAAGTACATGAAAGTAGTGCTTGGCCAGGTTGAGTACGATGAAGAAAAGTGGGAAACCTCTATTGATTGTCACCTTCAATATAAGTTTCTTGAAAGAAAGATTACATAGCGTCACTCTAATATAACTTTTCCTCTCTTTTAATCATGTAACTCTCTCTAACCTAAAATAAAATAAAAAAAATAAAAATTATATTGAAGAAGAAAAGAAAAAGCTAAACTAAACTAATCTAAATCTCTCCCTGGAGTGGTGCTCCTGCCTTCAACGTTTGAGGGTATTTATAGAAGAAACCAAAGGGATAGGAAGCGTATGAAGATAGGAAAGTTGGCTATTTCTGAATTTGAATCCTTCTTTTATCTCCAAACTGATTTGATTTATCCAAAATTTTATGTAGAAATTCAATTCCGATCTGCAGTTTGTTATCGTATTGATGTTGAATTTGACTTATCAAATGACATATTGGGAAGAGTTATCAATGTAAGAATGTAACTCTTTAAGTCTTCTTTCTAGATCTTTTGAATCATCAGATTTGAGTTTTGGTAGCAAGTGTTATAATTAAAATACTAAAATGTATCCAATCTGAATCTGAATTTTAATTGCTTCATCTCATCCGTTGATCTTCTCTCTATCCATTTATCTCTTGGATTTTCAGTTTGTCTTCTAGAATTGATAAGATATCCATTTATCTTCAGAGAACCGATAGGATATTCAAACAATCTATATTTCCTTTGAGATTATGATATTATCTTATTTGATATATTCAGTTTTCAGATAAAATAGCTTCTAGAATCTTTGGATTTGAATTGACCCCCTTGATTTGATTGATCTTTTTAATTATTTGAATTTAATTGGATAAATCTATCAATCTCTCCATTTTCTTCATTAATTACACTGCATACCACTGAACATGAAAAATACATTAAAAAGTAGAGTTTTATTTAAAATAAATGAGAAAATATGACATAGATGATACAAAGTGTGTAATACGCGTGCACAATCACATCCCCATACTTATCATTTGCTCGTCCTCGAGTAAAACAAAAAGAAAAACAAAACAAAACTGATCTAATATTAGCTCACTTTCGTAGGAATCATGGTTGCACTTAACACGTACAACAAGCCGTTAAACTCTAAGCTAATCTTAGAGGACGAGTTTTGTCTCGTGAGGATTTTCAGTAGATTGCACTCACAAAATTCATAAAGTAAGAAAAACAAAGTATTTGTATTTTTTTTTGAAAATGCATTTTGAAAGAAAAAATATTTGAAGTATTATTGTTAAAATTCATGTAATCTATAAGTCATAGGATTATCAAAACTTAGTTATTCTGAAACTTCGTTTCTATTCAACAACTTGTTTCCAATTAAAATAAGGATTAAAATTGTATTTCTCATCTAGTCTATTATTTTACCCTAAGTCATATGCACTTGTGACCGTGAAAAAGGCCAGAAAACTAAGGTTTTATTTATTACATAGACCGCTTTTAGGCGTGAATACTTATGCTTTATGAGGCACAAATAACCCAACTAAATCAAAGGATTTTTATATAATAATTTTTTTATTTTTTTATAAGACATAAGAATCTTTGTTTTAGAACCCTAAGTGTGTAAGTGTATAGAGTGTGCATTCTCATTAAGGTAAAAATTCAGACTAAATTACTTTTTCAATTTTTCTTTCTAACCTCAAAATTAGCAAATAATTTTATTCTATCCAAGTATAAGAAATCCTAATTATGATCATCTTATTCCTTAAAATTAACTTAATTTCTTACAAAAATAAGTCAAAGTATTATTTTCTTTTTTAAAAAATTTTAAATAAAGGATTTTTTTTAAAAAATAGTAAAGTTAGTATGTGAGTGAACCCTCCCCTACGCCTAACTCATGCATTATCCTCAATGCATGAATGAAATGCAATAATACATGAAAAAGGAGAAAGGGAAGTAAAATAGTCATCTCAAGGTGGTGGTTCCAGTGGTGGTCTCATTGGACCAAGCGTTTTTGCTCAATTTAGATACTGTGAATTTTCATGAAACCTACTTTTCATCACCTCTTTCCTATTAACATTTTATAATCCCCAATATGAATAAGATCATGCAAGATCCTAGCATGAAATTTTTTCTGGTTATATAACCAATCTTGTGATATCATCACGGAGTCATATTGATCTACACCTTGGTCCAACAGTTTTGTGGAATGGATGATTTGGGCTCAACAATGAAAGGAATAGAAACCAAAACTGACTTGAAAATAAAATTCAAATTAAGTTTAAGTTCGAGAGTCGGAGTTGTTCATGAGTTTGGTCCAAATCATAGAATTCAAGTTTATATTCATTTCCTAACAATGGAATAGGACTATCCAACATAGGTGGTTCATGTTCAAGCTTTATAGAGATAGGAATCAGTGTTGGCTCAAAATTGGGTCCAAATCGGGTATGGATACAGAACAGAATCAGCATAGATTCAAAAGTGGAACTGTATCACAATATTGAAAATCATTGTCACATTCATCTTCAAGGTTAAACTCATTGAAATGAAAACTTGCCAATTTGTCAATGGGTTGATATTGGTCAAGTTCAAATTATGTGGTGAAATTGATTCTTGATTAAAATCTCCAAGATATCATGATTCATCATATGGCTAGGAGAATCAGGAATGGTCAAAAATGTGTTAGGTAGAGTTTTCTCATTCCTGTCATTAATTGTGCTGATCAAATGACTCACTTTTTCTAGCCTATTGAGAGAATTGAGACAATCTGTTTGGGATTGAATAAATTCATTTTGGGACTGAATCATGATTTCATACTTTTTTCTAAGTCAATAGATTTTTCTTGTTGTAGTTGGACTTTGAAATTAGAGTAAAAATCTTGGATTTGGGAATTGTTTGGGAGCATTGAGTTTAATTGAATTTGCACTTATCGTGTGGACTCAAGAAAGGCTTCTAAACTCTTTTTTAAGAAGATTTTTCTTCTATAGGTTCGTCTTGTTATGAAGTATATGAAGTTGTTTGTTGGTAAGATTGTTGATAGTAAGACTCAGGAAGTTGTATCTCCACTGACTCGGTGAAGAGTGGTGATGATTGTCCTATTTTTGTTCATAATACTGGGATTGGGGCATATATGGATTCAAATAAGACCAATCTGACATACTTGATTGGTTAGAGTTATAGTTATGTAATGCCGGATTGGTAATATACGAATTGAAAGAGGTTGGGGGTGAAATATGGATTTAGTTATTATCAGAATAATTGCAATTACAATCCATTTTCATAAGAACAAACAAATAAATAAACAAACAAAATAAAATAATCTAGCCTATGTTAAGGGAGAGCTTAGACCTAAATGACTCCTAACTGTTGATTATCCACGGAGGTATATTGCAGAACCTGACCACAATTTAATCGGTCAGGTAGGGGCAAGATTTGTGGGAGGTAACCGTGCCTAACCAACGAGCCTAATTATATCAAACCACTAGCCTTCTGGGTTTCGCCCCTCAATCCCCAACCTTAGACACCGATTTTGCAATAGTCAACTTTTAACAACTTTCCCCTTAGGATAATCCTTATTTGAGTCTGAGATATCCTATGGCCTACATCTACTCAATTTTAAGTTAGGTTGGGTTAGTGAGTGAGAAGACAGTTTGTAGGCTAAGGGAGGGTAATGACTTTCCCACCTTATCTTGTTTAAGGATATGCACTTAATCTTTTTAGTGCAGTGTGCAAGTATAAAGTAAAAGATAACACTCAAGCAATATAACGTACAAGTGTGTTTTCTCTACTTATATGCAATACAGATGTACTTTTTTCTCCAGTACTCTTCAAAAGTAATGTAAGAAAATGAAAAGACAGATGCCCTAAGATGCAAGAGTCCAAACATTTTTTAGAAAGTAATAAGTTACTGTTGATTGAAACATATACAGAGTGAGTTAAACAAATAAACTAATAATTATAGAAAACTAAATCTCTGAAAATCAAGCAATCTGTAAGAAACTACAGTTAGTTGTTTATCACAATTGTGGGCTTTGATGCTCTGCCTTCTTGGATAGAGGCACAAAGTTGCAATATGTCCACTACAACTCCTAGTTTTCTGCAATTAGCCCATGTACATCAAAACAGAGAAGAAGAAGAGTTAAATTGTTAAAGTAAATCAAGAAGAAAAAATTTACCGTCCCTCTCTAGCAACGGCGCCAAAATTGTTAATCGAGCCAAACCTGTACATAAAAAGATATGAAAGCCTAGGAGCAGTGCTAGGTCCTCAATTCTACCGTGTAGTATAGGGTTAACGGGTCGTGATCCACAGGGAGGGACAGCGAAGGAGCTTTATTGTAAATTTCATCTTTTAATTAACTAAACAGATTTAAGAGTTCTCTTCTCAGTTTTAAAAAAAAATAAAAATAGTTAAGAAGGAGATGTAAAAGAAGAAATGGTGGAATTGTTGTAATTTTATTTATAATAGAAAAGAAAATAAAAAGAGATAAAGAAAAGTGTTGGTACAAAAATCAGAAATAAAAAGAGATAAAAGTAGAGTATTTATGATGGTTTTTTTGATTCAAAAGAAAAAAAACTAGTTCAAAGAAAAAGAATTAAAAGAGGAAGTATTGATTAAAAATTGTTAAATTAAACTAAGAAAGAAAAAAAGAAAAGAAATAAAGGAAAAAGATTACCTCTGTTGTAGATTAACATGCCATGATTAGATGTGAAGTAATGTAAAGTAAAGTAGTAGAAAGACGTACATGAAAGCAGTGCTTGGCCAGATTGAGTACGATGAAGAAAAATGAGAAACCTCTATTAATTATCACCTTCAATATAAGCTTCTTGAAGAAATGATTACATAGTATCACTCTACAATAATTCTTCCTCTTTTTTAATCATGTAACTCTCTCTAACCTAAAATAAAAATAAAAATAAATAAAAATTACATTGAAGAAGAAAAAAATAAACCTAAACTAAACTAACCTAAATCTCCCTCTAGAGTGGTGCTTCTTTTGCCTTCGGGGTTTGATTTGTGGAGTATAACCTTAATCTCTCTTAGGGCTAGTATTTATCTCCCCAAATAACTCTGTAATCCCTCGTGCATTCTCGCTAATAGAGTTGTGTTTCAACAACGTCTCAGAATATAATACTCTTTTAATCAGGATGCAACTTGATGAAGAGATTGGAGTCAGAAATCTCGAAGTATACGGTGACTCGAAGCTCTTCATCAACCAAGTTCGCGGGGAGTATGGAGTCCGATATGAAGACTTGGTGCCCTATCACAACGCGACCATTATCATGGCCGAAAAGTTTGAAAACTTCTACATTGACCATGTACCGCGTCAACAAAATGCACATGCATATACGCTAGCGTCCCTTGCTGCTTCGTTGGCCCTTCCAGCTGGAGCCATTGAAAAAGTACTCGTACAAAGTCTCGACTTGTAATGCTGCAAATTCGCCCTTGAAGATAGTAAAACTCCAAGAAGAGACCTTCAAGTTAAAGAGGTTCTTGAGACTTCGACAAGTCTCGAACCTAGGGATTGGTGTTTCCCTTACATCGACTTCATCTTATACAATATATTACAGGACGACCCTAAGGAGGCAGCTGCCATCAGAATGAAAGCTCCTCGATTCTATTACAATGCGATCATGCAGACATTATATCGCTGATCGTTTAATGGAATCCTGCTCTGATGCCTTTCACACAAAGAGGCACAGGAAGCACTCAAAGAAGCTCATGATGGTATGTGTGTAGCTCACCAACCCGGACCCAAGATCGGAGACCAGCTCAGAAGACTTGGCTATTATTGGTCGAAGATGATCCCTAACGCCATCGCCTATTCTAAGCGATGTCATGCATGTCAGATCCACGGTGACTTTGTTAATCAAGCACCGGGATGTCTTCACCCAACGTCTTCCTCATGGCCATTTGAGATGTGGGAAATGGACACTATCTGACCAATCAGTCCTCCAATATCCAGAGGACATCGATTCATCTTGGCCATAATAGATTACTACTCTAAATGGGTGAAAGTTTTCCCCTGAAGGAACTAAATACACCATACGTGATCAAGTTCATCAAGCATCACGTGCTCTACCTTTTGGTGTGCCTTGACGAATCGTTCATGATAATGTGCCCCAATTCGTCAGCCAAACATTCCATAGGTTCTGTAACAAATTCAGATTCTAAAGTGTGTCATCAATGATATATTATCCAGCCACTATAGCCTTGCAGAAGTCTTCAACAAGACTATTGGGAAGCTTCTCAAGAATTTCGTCTCGAAAAGTCAACGCGACTGGGACGACAAATTAGGGGAGTGCTTATGGGATTACCACACAACGGTGAGAATCCCGACAAAAGCCACGCCATTTTCTTTGGTGTACGGATGTGAAGTTGTACTCCCATTGGAGATCCTGATCCTATCTCTGCATATTGCTTTGACAACCAGAATGGTAGATGAGAAGCGCACTGACTGCACCTCCAGGAGTTGGAAGCTTTAGACGACAAACGTCTGCAAGCCTAACAGCAAATCGAGCTCTATTAAACTCGGATTTTCAGAGCCTTCAACAAGAAAGTCAGAGGACAGATTATTAAGAAAGGTGACCTTATCTTAGCTGTCAGAAGACCCATGGTTATGACTCACAAGATGAAAGGAAAGTTCCAACCCAAATAGGAATGACTATTTGTAGTAGAGTCAGTCTACTCAAATAGAACATCCATCTCATAACTCTAGTGGCGATACGCTCATGATGCCGATCAACGGCTGATTCTTGAAGAACCACTATCTTTGATAGGATTCTTATCATGATCAAGTTAACACTACACCTCTGATCAAAGCTTCTAGATCCAAGATGTTTTAGAAAGCGTCAAAGAAGAACTTCTTCCTTCAGCGGATCACGTCACGGTCATCAACGTCGAGCCGATCGAACATTGTTAGCATCAGAATGCATGATGTTAACATTGATAGACAAAGTGCAAAACTTTAATTTTAGTTTTGTCACACTTCTCACGATCAAGTTAACACTACACCACTGATCAAAGCTTTCAGATCCAAAATGTTTGAAAGAGCGCCAAAGAAGAGTTTCTTCCTTTAACGGATCGCATCATGGTCGATCAACGCTGAGCCGACTGAACATTGTTAGCATCATGATGCATGATGTTAACATTGAAAAGACAAAGTGTGAAACTTCTGTTTTAGCTTTGTCACACCTCTCCGACGCTTCCGACTACTAAAGGATAGAGAAAGTAGTTAGTGTTTAAGTCTAACGAAAATTCTTGACAACTTATCATGCTGAGGTGAATAGCATGACTAGCCCAACTCAAACGGTAGTTGATAATGGCATGCTAAATTCGTTGATAGCTGAGGGTTTGGTAAAAATTATGAGGGACCTGATCCCAATTTTCTCTCCAAAATTCCTAACCAATTCCCGTCCATGGAATGGTGAGACCTCAAAGAAGTTGTAATTGCTTCCCCGACAAAATAATTACAAATCTAATATGTCAAGTTAATATTACACCTCTGACATACCTCACTATTAAGTTAACACTATAAAATTTCAACTTGTTAATTCTTTTCAAAGAATGGTAAGTCTACCAAATTGCTCAAATCACAAAATCAAATTTCACGGTTAAGATAACACTACACCCTGATTAAAATTGCTCATTTCACAATATAAATCCTTATTAAGTTAACACTACACCTATGACAGTGATTCTCTCGATTTTCCCATCGAAAATGAGGCATTCGATACTAAGTTAATATCACACCTCTAGCATCCATTCTATTGTTAAGTTAAATACTACACCTATAACAATTATCCTCCCTTGAGCTTTCTTATCAAAGTCGAGATGTCAAATGCTAAGTTAATATCACACCTCTAGCATTCACCTTGTTGTTAAGTTAATATTAAACCTATGACATCGATTTTCTCAGTTTTCTCGATGAAAACGAGATCTCCTTGATGCTAAGTTAATATTACACCTCTAGTATTTACTTTCTTGTCAAGTTAATATAACACCTCTAACAATTCAATTTGCTTTCAATTGCAAATCCTAACCCGTCACGTTAACATCACACCCTGATGGTAAAAAAAAGTTTCATAAATCCCCAGCGGATTTAATTCCACTAGTTATTCTCTTCAATAAGATAACAAGTCCACAAAATTTTTTCAAATTACAAATTCAACTTCTGTTAAGTTGACATTATACCTCTGACAGTAACCTTTTCAAATTTCTTAAACGGAGTTTTCAAACTTTGAGTTGCTATGTTAATCGTCACCTCTAGCAAATCAAAGGCAGTCGCTTTCATTTGTCTGATTTTCAAAACACAAAAGGAAAGTTAAGACAAAGGAGAAGGCAAAATCATCACTTTTATATATGTCAAAATTTAAAAGTGATACAAAACACTCTCTTATTTAATAAGATAGAAGTGTTATAAAAAAGAGTACAAAGAGTCACTCTTGCTCAGCGAGAGATTGTATTCGATCCTTGAAAAGTCAAAGATCCCTTAAGCATGCCTTTTCGACTGTGGCCAGGAACAGTAGGTCCACTTCTCTCCTCTTGAGAACCATGGTGTTCCTCGAGGTTGAAACACAGTGGAATGTTCTGATTCCACCAGACCAACTAGCGTAAAAGTTCTTCCCCTTTACAAGGCCGTAATTCTTCGCCCAATGGAAGATCCTGCCATTAGAAAGTCATCCAATGAGTATGGGTTTTTTGTCGTTGTCACTTCTTTGAGCAAGATTAGTGAAGGGAGGATCCGAACCTTACTGGTGACATCCCCTTCCCCGTGACTGTAGGTTGTCTAAAAATCACTGAAGACAAGTCATTAAAAAGTAGAGTCCAAACTCCAGACGCAAGGCTAATCATCACCACTAGCGTAGCACTAAGACGCGAGGATTGAAACCCACGTCTCAACATCACTGCAATGACCAAGACGAGGAGCATGAAAGCTGCATCTCAGCATCACTGCAACACCAAGACGCAGAGCCCAAAGCCCGCGTCTCACATGAATCTTGACGCAGAATTTGAAGCTCGCGTTTCTCAAGCATCACCTCAATGGCAAAACGCGAGGCCCAAAGTCTGCATCTTAGTTATAACTGTCCTCATTACTTGGTCAATTCCCATGTAATGAGGGAGTTAACCCCCATTATGGAGTATTTTTAGGGGACACTTTTACCCCCTGAAACCTCTGTAAATAGCCCAGTTTGCTATGGAAGAGGGGTCGGTGGTTGGAGAAAATCTGGTCAGAAGAACTTCGGTTGTAAGCTATAGAAGGACTAAGATCTCTAGCTAAAAAAAGAGAGAGTTCAACTCTTCTAACAACTTCTGCGTACAAGTTTGTTCTTGCCTAAAGTCTCTTTGAGATTCTTGTCGGACATAAGCTGTGTTACTTCGTCCACCATCCAAAGAGAAGATTCCCAAGAAGTCTTGACATTCACCCGGTTAACGAAAAACAAGATTCACTTTTCATTACCGCATCAAGAACCCGGCATTAAATAAAGGGGAGACTTGAGCTTGAATATCTCCCCTCTCTTGTAAAAGGATTATTAATCCGTTGTATATTTTTTTAAAGAATTTACACTTTGATCTTCAATTTTCCCACCAAATAAGAGATGGCGACTCTGCTGGGGATTACTTTCTCTACCGATGAGCAAGTCGTGACGCAAGGTGACGTCATCTACATGAGAAAAATGGTCGAATCACTCATCACAAGTTTAACCAGGCGATGTATGAAGAGTTCCTCTCTTCCGGCTCCAAGAGCCCTAGGGCGCGGCAGTACCGCAAGGTCTCCTCGGGGACTCGCTCTCAAGTTCACTCTGAGATCCCTTCAGATACGACTAACAAGAAGAGTGCCATGGCAAACCACATCACATGTGACACCCGCGTCAACGTCTCCCATGAGATCCACGAGGTTAGCGTTGCTGATATTCAGCCCGTTCATGCCTATACTCTTCTTCAGTTCCAGGTTACCAGGGGTTCCCAACAACCCGTACGACATAACCGGAACGCTGAAAATCGACAGAGATGACACGCGCGTCAACTACAGGCGCAAGAAGCTGGAACAGCCATCTGTCTAGCAGATACAGAATGCGAGACTCAAGCCTGCGTCTCTTCTAAGTTACGTCAGACGCGCGA
This sequence comes from Agave tequilana, assembly GCA_038442645.1. Taxonomy (NCBI): domain Eukaryota; kingdom Viridiplantae; phylum Streptophyta; class Magnoliopsida; order Asparagales; family Asparagaceae; genus Agave; species Agave tequilana. The sequence continues at coordinate 13,703 of JAVJIF010027075.1, forward strand.
AGTCTGCGTATGGAGACCAAAATACGAAGCCAAACTGGCTTGCGTTTCTGAGACTTCACTTCCAAATGCAACGTTCAGCAGGGCGAGGGCTATGCTTCTTCTCAGAGACACAAGACCTGCGTCTCTACAATCAGACGCGGAATTGAGAAAACCCACGTGTCTCAACCGTCACTGACCAAACGCGATAATTAGCAACGTGAGGTCCGCATCTCTGCTTAGCAAGGACACGAGACCCACATTTCAAAGTCAAAACACGAGAGCTGCGCCTGTTTTACAAAATGTGAGTTCCACATTTCTGAACCCTGCGTCTCAGATTCTCGATGTAAGGGTGAGTCTCAGAAGATGAAAAGCCCTCGACAACCTGAGGCCAATCTCTTTGATCCCCCTCCCACGGATCTAAGAGATTATTTGACAAAGAAAAGGAGGGCTAATCAGATCACTCCAACTTGCTGCTGTGAACGGCTTATCACATCAATATTCTCTAAATGCCACTGCAGCTTACATGCAAGCAAACGGTCGGTATTCAGACGATTGACCTCGACCTCCCAATCAGCCAGTAGGTGTCGCTCCCACAGAAGGAGAGCCTTCTCTGATGTGGAGTACCCTAAAGTTACAGCAAACATGGCAAGTAGAAGTAGGGGAAAACAACCTTTGGTTAACTCCAACGAGTCTAACACAGAGCCAGAAGGAGTGTATCGGTATACTCACACTCGGACTTGTACGGTCGTCCCGATCAATTACAGTGTCGTAGCTCAGGGCATTGAAATAAGTGAATCACAGTCCGCCGTTACAGAATCGCAGGCCTCGAACTCTTCCATAGAGAAGGAAGCCTTTGCGTACATGACTATATTACTGAGGAGACGGCCAGACGCTTTAAACAGCAAGCCCAGGTCCAGAGGGAACAATTCGATATGATTCGCGCTCAACAAGAATCTATCGATACCATCAAGCAGATGCTTGCACAATTACTTGAAGACAAGAGGAAGTCAACCGACAAAGCTTCTTCTAAGAAGTCTAGAGGCACTCATCTTTCGTATATATCGAGGAGAAGGAGCAATCTAATTCCGAATCGTCTAAATCCTCGTCTAAGGAGGAAGACAGCCCAGAGAATGAGGGTATTCATTCTAAAAGAATGAGTCAATTGGAGCAGCGTCTGGAAGCCCTTACCAACCGGAAAGGCCTCCAAGAAGCAGGAGTAGTCCAGCTATATCCAGCCGAGTGGGACCTTGTTCCGTACCCTCCTAAGTTCAATGCTCTGACCTTACAGGCTTTTGATGGCAAAGGGTCACCGAACCAACACATCTATTACTTAAAGTATCAGACAAAAAATGTAGTAAATAATGATGCCATCTTGGCACGTTTGTTCATCGGCACTCTAAAAGGGCTTGCCTTTGAATGGTTCATGAAACTCCCATCAGGCTCCATCAAAAACTGGGATGATTTGGAAAAGCTCTTCCTGACATGCTTCTTTGAAGACGACTCAGAAATTACAATACCTACTTCCTGGCAACAAAGCAACGAAAGGGAGAATCAGTCAAAACATTTGTGGAAAGATTTCAGAATATGACACTCCAATGTCCTAGCGGTATGACCCATGCCACAATGGTAGAAACATACCGCCATAATCTACAAACTTCACTCCTAACCCAGATAGGAGTTGTTGAAAGCCGCACCTGGAAGCAATTGGTCCAACAAGGTGAAGATCCTAAAGAAATAATCGCCAGGGTTAGGGCAGAAGAAAACAAACCCAGACCCAAAAAGTCGACAAGGCACGCTCTAAAAATATCTTTTCAATCAAAAAGAAAAGATACATTGGCGACAGAGACAAAATCCCTCATCAAACCTCAGCCGGCCAGGGGAGGTGGTTCTTCAAGTCAGCCACGTGCCAACAAGCAGTATTCCTTCAAAGACTAGCATGTCGATTCATTGTTCAATTTACTCAACAAGAGCAACAGATTGAAGCTTCCTAAAGCTAGATGTCCTGAAGAGGTCAATAATTCTGACAATTATAACTACTGCTTATATCATAGGATGCTAGGGCACCCTATTAAGAGCTGTTACGTCTTCAAAGATATCCTTCAAGTTCTGATCGATGTGAAAGTACTAAAGCTCCATCCAGAACAGAAGAAAGTGGCGGCTAATATGACATCATTTCTTCAATTTGAAAAACAGCTTCCAGCACCGTCCGAGTAGTTCCCATCCCGAAAGGGGAACTAAGAATGATCAATACGAACCCACATCATCAGCAGGAGAAAGGTTATATACCTATCCCTACACCTCAGGGAGAAATTATGTGGGTTCATCCCGACCTTGTAGATGGCCAACAGTGGACTACTATTACCAACAGAAAGTCTAAAGGCAAGGCGAAAGCTTCGTCCTACAATGTGGTGTGTGGTTCTTCTCAGGAAGCAGAAATCGATGTTACCACACTAACTGATTCGGAAGTGGAAACAATCATCCTTGCCACAGAACTTAATAAACCACTTGTGGTAGAAACTCATTCGGGTCAGTCGTATTTAAAGAAGTACGACGAGATGGTGGCAAGCCCCCCTAAACCTACTGCAAAGCCAACCAAGCCCTCTGCGAAGCAACCTGTGGAGAAGCAGAGAGAGCTTCGATTTTCCAAGGCTCTCCCAAAGAACAATGTGAAAAGATCTCCAACACCTTACTGCTTTGACATCCTGGCCCAACTGGCCAATATCCCAGCCAGAATCACCCTTTACGAGCTCCTGAGACTATCAAAGTCGACAAGAAAATCTCTGAAGAAAGCCTTAGCTGACGCTGAGGTCTTCATGGCCCAGATCCCAGCTGGACGACAGGAGGAAGATGAAGAAGACTGCCTCTGTGCCTCTCAAAATGCCCCTGCATCACCTTCACATCAGATGACTTGCAGGTCAAAGGGAAACATGATCGGCCCCTGTACTTCGCAGGTTACATTAGATAGTCTAAAGTGAGCCGCATTCAGGTTGATCCAGGATACGCGTTGAGCTCATGCCTCGCCGGGTCATGCAGCACTTAGGGATCCCCACCCACCAATTGAGCGCCACCCAAACTACCATCTATAGTTTCAACGCCAATGGTACACGCCCAATGGGGAAGATCAAGCTCAAATGTTAGATCGGGGACCTAAGATCTAAAGTGACGTGCTATGTAATCAACGCTGACACTTTGTACACTCTGCTGCTCGGATGACCGTGGATTCATCGTAATTCCATCGTCCCCTCCACCCTCCATCAAGTCATGAAGTACATCGACGGAAGTGGGAAAGTCCAAACGTTGATTGCCGAAAGGCATCCGTTGAAGGGGGTAGAGAACTATTTCACAAACTCCCTCCTGTACCAAGACTCTCTGGAGACGAACGAGAATCCACAGCCAGAGGAACCAGACTCTAGAATGAAGCTGACACTGAGCCAGAGGCTTAAGAAGAATACATGTGGGAATGAAATCCACTTGTAACGAGCATTAATAAGCTCGATGTTAATAACACCGCCAATGATGTAGGCGAGTGGTAAATTAATGAAGAGTTGGATTTATCTTACTTTCTGTGTTTGCTTCTGATTCAGTTCCATCAGAGACTAGTACCGAGGTTGATAATGACCCTTGGTCGGCAATGGATGCTCTAACATCATTGCATGTACCAGTGAAGTTATCCCTCAAAACGTACCAAGATGTCGGAGATCGCAAGAATCAATATTCATGGCCCCAGCAAGACGCAAAGGCCAAAAACTAATTCTTTTTGGAAGAATTAAGTCTGAATTGATGTCTCGCGAAGACTCAGAAAGCGAGAACGAATCTCCTCAGTTCTCTTATTATGAGCCACTCAGAATGATGGAGAGGATGGGGTATAATCTAACAAATGGTCCTGGTTTGAATTTCGACAAAGGAAGAAGAACACTACTTCCATCTTTCATTCTGAAAGGGAAGACCCCTGATTATTACCATCGAACTCGCAGGGGTTTGGGCTATGTGTCAACTCTAATCTCGTCAGCCTCCGAGTCTGAAGAGTCATTATACCATAATTACTCATCTGGCACGTCATTGTGGGAGTCGGACGTTAGTGTCGGCAACCTCTTTGGAGAACTTTTAGTAAACATGATTTCAACAAGCCACTTGGAAGACGGAGATGATGAAATGATCCAGTCTGATACAGATCCTTGGATCAAACACCTAAATACGCTCTGGGATATTCGCTTAGAACGACGCGAACTACCCATGGAAGATAAGGTCACCTAGATTGATCTAAGAGATGAGGCTAATCTTAAGCCCATCTTTATAAGCGAAAGCCTATCACCCTCCAAGAAAGAAGATTTAATATCTCTTGTGTGAGAGTATATAGATGTTTTCGCTTGAAATTACGAGGACATGCCTAGGCTTGATCATCGAGTGGTTATGCATTGCCTTAACATTAATTCAGACGTGAAGCCAGTCAAACAGTAGCAACGATAGTTTCGTCCAGAAATAATGGAAGAAATCCAGTCAGAAGTTAAAAAGCTTATACACTCTGGCTTCATTAGGGAGGAGTAACACCCTGATTGGGTAACCAATATCGTCCCCGTTATCAAGAAAAATGGGAAGATCTGGATTTGGATCGATTTTCGTGATCTTGAAACTTTCCCAAAGATGAATTTCCTCTCCCAATCACGGATGTCATGATTGACAATATGTGCGGGTTTGAACGAATGTCCTTTATGGATGGATTCTCAGGGTACAATCAAATCAAAATGTACCCTGATGACGAAAAGCATACATCTTTCAGGACACCACTGGGGGTATATTGCTATAGTGTCATGCCCTTCGGACTAAAGAACGCGGGGGCAACATATCAGAGAGCTATGAATGCAATTTTTCACGAACACATGCATAAAACAGTGGAATGCTATGTCGACGACATTACAGTGAAAAGCCGCGCCAAGGGCGACCACATAGCAGATTTGAAGACAGTTTTGAAATCATGCGGGCACATCAGTTAAAGATGAACCCCACCAAATCTTTCCTGGGGGTAGTTGATCGGGGAAAATCGCGCACAAAAAGTGTATGTTTTAAAATAAAGATTAAACGTATGTGTGCTTTGACTTCCTTGATACTTCCGTTATAGCATAGAGGCTAAAACGAGTCGAATCCACAAGAACGGGTGGCGATAGAAGCTTTACCGGTTGATTCACGTGTGTGTTAAAAATTCTTCAAAGTTTTAAAGAATGAAAAAAAAAGAAAGCAAAGAATGGAAAAGAGAAGTAATGTGAAACACGAAGAAGTGGAAACATAGAAAAGAATGTCTTTGAGGTTTTTGGAATATTTCTAAAATAAAGTAAAAAAGAAAGAAGACTAATGGCTACAAACTTCTAATGGCTCCACTAACATGCTAACTGATTGGTCGCTAATGTTGCATATTTAGTATCATATTTCCATACTTATTATAGAATAAAATCTGCATTGTCTTAATTAAATGCTTAATTTATTTGCAGGCCCATTCCTTAAGGAGATGAAGAGAAATGAGCCCAAAAGCCCACCAAAATTCTGAGTTAAATCAGAATTAATTCGAGCTCAGTAAATCAGGGCAAAATAAAGAGGTTGAAAACCGGTTGAGAAGAATCCTCTCAGAATCGATCGGTTGAAGTAAAGATCAACAGCCATTTCTTCAAAATCTTGGAGCTAAACTGCAAATACAATCAAACATAAAGACAGAACGAGAACCCGGGGAGACCCACCAACAGGGAGTGGCCACCTGGCCATACCCTGGCCGCGGAAACGCGGCGAAAGCCGCGTTTTCGCGGCTTGGTTGGGGATTTAGGGGGAACGTTTTCTCCTTCGATCTCCCCAGGATCCTCCTCGTGTGGGTTATGCCTATAAAAAGCCAGTATTTGCACTGAAAATGGACGACCATGCAGAGATAGGATTTAAACTAGTTTTCCATTTTATAGTTTAGGTTTTTGTTTCTCTTTTTCATGTAATTTTAGTTTTAATTTATGTAATTCAGATGAGATCAGACTTTCATCGAAGAACAAGAATGAAGCTTGAGCTGAGAGTGACACGGGTGTAAGGTTTCTTTCATTTCTTTGATCATTATGAAATCGAATCTATGTTCTTTCTTTGTATGTACTTCTTTTTAGTTTTCTTCTTCTTCTTCTTTTCTACTTTACTCTTCTTTTTGGTACAATTGTCTTCCAAGTGAGTCTAAAAGGATCGAAAGAGCCTTGCCTTTGCGAGTGCCACCGATAGCTCATGACGATGGAATTGAGTCTCTCTCTGTATCATTTCATGCTTGAGTTGTCTTGATGATGTAATGTGGAAGAGACCAATAATCAACTCTTACGGGCTATGCGCTGATTGCCTCCAATTCAAGGTAGCATCGTAGCTGAAGATTCAAGGTAAGCTTTTGGTGAAAAGAAGATAAGTAATTGTTTTTATTTCTTTTCTTTTATTTCCGTAAATTAAATCACCAATACTACCTCTTCCAAATCATTCTTTTTCAACTCATTTGTACATAGTCGCTTTCTGATTCTCTCCACTTTCTTCATTCTACCGTCTCCTTTCTAACTTTAACATAACTCTTTTTTCATTTTTCTTTCTTAAAAACAAAGAAGAACTTTCGTTTTATCTTCATTAAGATTTCAATACAAAACTTTGAACGCTTCTATCGCAAACCCTCCTTGTGGATCACGACCCGCATGGCCACTTGCTATAGCGGTAAGAATTGAGCACTTGCACATTTTTATTAAAAGTTCTGAAATTTCGTATTTTGTGTACAGGTTTAGCTTCAATCAAAAATTTTGGCGCTGTTGCCGGGGAGGGTAACGTTTTTATTGAAATCTGATTTTTATTGAAAATTTTTTAGAACTAAAATGAACCTTCTTCTCTTTTGTAGGTTATAGGGCAAGAAAAGTAGGAAACAAGGATTGCAGAAACATATAAGTGGTCTTGGGCCTCTGTTTCAGAAAATAGAGACCAAGTACCCTCTGAATTGCCGCGTTTTCTCGGCTTTTGCCGCGTTTTCGCGGTAAGGAAGAGTTCACTACTAACTGTCTTTTTTGCAGGGCTGCTTACTTTGCAAAAAAAAACTAGTTTTCTGCAACTTTATTTCTTATATGCCATCACCAAAAGCCTGCTAATAAATCAACAGTAAAATTTTTGTTGAAAAAGTTAAAAAATTGATTAGACGTTTGCATTTTAGGCACGTGTCTTTTCAATTCATTTACTTTACTGTTGAAGAGTGCTGGAGCAAGGTACGTTTGCATTGCATTTAGAATAGGACTCATCTCTTGGTTGATTTACATCACTTTGAGTGAATCTTATTTACATATCTTGTACACTTGCACAAATTGATTTTAAGGGCACCACCCATTAATAAGATAAGGTGGGGATTTAATCACCTTTCCTTGGCCCAAAAATCAGATTCAAAGCACTCACTAACCCAAACCTAACTCAAAATGAGTAGACGTTGGCCCTAGGGACATCTCGGACTCAATTAGGAGATTATCCTAAAGGGGAAAGATGTTGGAATTTGACTCCTGCAAAATCAGTGTCTAGGAAAGGGATTAAGGGCCGAAAGCCCGAAGGTTGGTGGTTATTTAATTAAGGAACGTCTTTGACGGAAAACATCCCACCAACCTTGCCCTGACCAGGCTGATTAGCTTGTGGTCAAAGTCTGCATTAAACCTCCCATGGACAGTCTAATTAGTTAGGAGTCGTCTAGGTCGTAGGTCATAGGTCTACCTTAACTTAGTTAGAATTTTTTCCTTTTATTTGTTTGCTTATTTGTTTGTTTTTTCTTTCTTTTTGTTTGTATTCTATTGTGTGATATGGCTTATAATAACAATTTTTCCAACTTCAATAATAATCCATATTACACACCGACTTTATTTTCGGATATTACCAACCCGGCATATCATAATTTTAACCAACCTAGTGTGCCGGATTGGTCTTATCCGAATCAATATAACCCATGCCCCCAATCTAATAACTATAATTTCCAGAATGATTTCAACTCTTCACAGAGTCAGTGGGGATTCACCTCCCCCGAGTCCAATTTTCAACCAACTTGTCCTCCTTCTCCACCTTGTCCACAGTATTTCCAAGATTCATACTCAGTTCCACCAGTCCAAAATAGAAAACTATCAATTTTGGAAATGAGTATGCGTGAGTCCAAACACAAATCCCAAATCTGATGGACTCACAATTTCACCACCAATTCCAAGACAATACTTCATCTTTTCATCAAACCAATGAACCTATCAACTATGAAAAGATGCTTGAAGCCATGACTCAGGCTCATAACGCTCGTAATCGTGACATAGATATGATGGTCCAATCTCTACGTTCCCACCGTTTGACCAGTTCTGATGTCACTAACCATTCTGTTAGAGCCGATGAATCAGGTTGTTTTGGAAATCAAGATTCTATTTCAGAACAATCATTTGAACTTGCCCAAACTCCAAATTTTGAAAAGAATATTGACAGTTTGGCAAGTTATCCTTTTCCTGAAATCGAACTTGAAAATGAATATGATCATCAATCTCAACTTAGTGATTCAATTTTACTTCCTGATTCAATTATGACTCCGGTGTCTTCACCTGATTTCAATCTTTTTCTCGAGTCAACATTGGATCCTGTGCCAATTCATCATGAAATTGAATCACCTATTTTTGATGATCATATTGAACTTGACCAATTTTACACTTTTGAAAATCCTATTAACAAATTGGTAAGTTCTCATTTTTTTGATATTGAACTCAATGAGATATGTGACCTAGATTCTCAAATCTGTGATCCAGTTCAACTTTTTGAATCAATATTGACTCCTGTTTTGTTACCAAACTTAAGTAATATTTTAGAGTCAGTTTTGATTCCCCCACCTATCATTCCTGAACTTGAATCACCAATATTAAGTCACATTCCATTGTTGGAAAATAAATGTGGACTTGAGTTTCAACTTCTTGACTTGGACCCAATTCCTGAACCTATTTCGACTCCTGAACCTTTACTTGACTTAAGTCACCTTCTTGAGTCAGTATTAGTTCCTATACTTCCTGAGTTCAAGTCAATCATTCTATCGTTTCATACTCCATTTTGAGACGAGGTGGTTGACAAATTTGACTCCGAAATCAATTATGGAATTTGGAAATTAGATGGGGTCAAATATTTAATAAAAATCCTTTATGGATTCATCATTTTAATGTGTTATATTAGAGATATTTCTGGTGGGCTCCTCCGAACTCCACAAAAAGTTGATTGGGCCGCATTTCGTGGACCAATCAGACCGACCACCGAACCACCACCTTAAGGTAACATTTTCCTTCCCTTTCGTCTTTTTCATGCATCTATGCATTAATTCATATATTGAGGACAATGCATGAGATAGGTGTGGGGGAGGGTTCTAACATTACTTTTGTTTTTCTTTTTATTAAAATTTTTTTTAACATTTTCTTTGCTTTTAAAAACTTTTTGAAAATAGAAATAATATTTTGACATATAAATTAAGTTAATTTTAAGGAATAGGAAAACCAGATTAGGATTTCTTATACTTGGTCAAAATAAGGTTATTTGTTTGATTTTTAGGGTTAGGAAGATAATTTGTCAAAGTAATTTAGTCTTGATCTTTACCTTGATGAAATATGCACACTTCATACACTTATACACTGAGGGTTCAAAAACAAAGATTCTTATGCCTTATATATAAAAAAAGAAAAAAATAAACAAATCTAATTATTGATTAGCTAGGTGCTTTGGCCTAAGCAAGCCTTAGTATTTATGCGAAAGATGATTAGATAAGTTTGAATATATATATATATATATATATATATATATATATATATATATATATATATATATATATATATATCCTCTGATTAAGCTGGGTATTTGTGCCTAATAAAGTATAAGTATTCACGACTAAAAGGGGTTCATATAATAAAATCCTTAGTTTTGTGGCTTTGTTTGCTCGAGTCCTTAAGTCCTTAGGGTGTTTTCTCACCCGGTGCCCTAAGACTGTTTGGTTTGAGAGTCATCGATTAAAGGCTCGTTACATGGGCAGATTAGAAAGCCTAATAGAACTAAGGAATAATACCACCAATATATATATATATATATATATATATATATATATATATATATATATATATATATATATATATATAATATATATATATATGTAAATAAGGCATAAGAGTTAGAGTTTGAACCCTTAGTCAAAAGTTTCACAGTTACAAGGTGCATATGACTTAGGGTAAAGTAATAGACTAGATGAGAAGTACAATTTGACTCCTGACTTTGATTGATAACAAATTTTTGAATAGAGACTAAGTTTAGGAATGAAAAATTCAGTTTTTCCTATAACTTATAGATTGCTTAAATCTTACAATTATATTTCAAATATTTTTCTCTTTCAAAATGCTTTTCGAAAATACTAACTCTTTGTTTCTCTTTCTTTATGAATTTTGTGGGTGCAATCCGCTGAAAACCCTCACGAGACAAAACTCGTCCTCTAGGGGAAACCTAGAGGTTTAACGGCTTGTTGCACATGCTCAGTGCAATCGCGTGACCTGCGAAAGTGGTCTAATAATCCTTAGTATAGTTTAGTTGTTTTGCTCGAGGACGAGCAAAAGATAGGTATGGGGGTGTGATTGGTCGCTAATGTTGCAAATTTAGTATCATATTTCCATACTTATTATAGAATAAAATCTGCATTGTCCTAATTAAATGCTTAATTTATTTGCAGGCCCATTCCTTAAGGAGATGAAGAGAAATGAGCCCAAAAGCCCACCAAAATTCTGAGTTAAATCAGAATTAATTCGAGCTCAGTAAATCAGGGCAAAATCAAGAGGTTGAAAATCGGTTGAGAAGAATCCTCTCAGAATCGATCGGTTGAAGTAAAGATCAACAGCCATTTCTTCAAAATCTCGGAGCTAAACTGCAAATACAATCAAACATAAAGATAGAACGAGAACCCGGGGAGACCCACCAATAGGGTGTGGCCACCTGGCCATACCCTGGTTGCGGAAACGCGGCCAAAGCCGCGTTTTCGCGGCTTGGTTGGGGTTTAGGGGGAGCGTTTGCTCCCCCGATCTCCCCGGGATCCTCCTCGTGTGGGTTATGCCTATAAAAAGCCAGTATTTGCACTAAAAATGGGACGACCATGCAGAGATAGGATTTAGACCAGTTTTCCATTTTGTAGTTTAGGTTTTTGTTTCTCTTTTTCATTTAATTTTAGTTTTAATTTATGTAATTCAGAGGAGATCAGACTTTCATCGAAGAACAAGAATGAAGTTTGAGCTGAGAGTGACACCGGTGTAAGGTTTCTTTCATTTCTTTGATCGTTATGAAGTCGAATCTATGTTCTTTCTTTGTATGTACTTCTTTTTAGTTTTCTTCTTCTTCTTCTTCTTTTCTACTTTACTCTTCTTTTTGGTACAATTGTCTTCCAAGTGAGTCTAAAAGCATCGAAAGAGCCTTGCCTTTGCGAGTGCCACCGATAGCTCACGACGATGGATTTGAGTCTCCCTCTGTATCATTTCATGCTTGAGTTGTCTTGATGATGTAATGTGGTAGAGACCAATAATCAACTCTTATGGGCTATGCGCTGATTGCCTCCAATTAAGGTAACATCGTAGCTGAAGATTCAATGTAACCTTTTGGTAAAAGAAGGTAAGTAATTATTTTTATTTCTTTTCTTTTATTTCTGTAAATTAAATCACCAACACTACCTCTTCCAAATCATTCTTTTTCAACTCATTTGTACATAGTCGCTTTCTGATTCTCTCCACTTTCTTCATTCTACCGTTTCCTTTCTAACTTTAACAAAACTCTTTTTTCATTTTTCTTTCTTAAAAACAAAGAAGAACTTTCGTTTTATCTTCATTAAGATTTCAATACAAAACTTTGAACGCTTCTATTGCAAACCCTCCTTGTGAATCACGACCCGCATAGCCACTTGCTATAGCGGTAAGAATTGAGCACTTGCACATTTTTATTAAAAGTTCTGAATTTTCGTATTTTGTGTGCAGGTTTAGCTTCAATCAAAAATTTTGGCGCCGTTGCCGGGGAGGGTAACGTTTTTATTGAAATCTGATTTTTTTTGAAAATTTTTTAGAACTAAAACGAACCTTCATCTCTGTTGCTGGTTATAGGGCAAGCAAAGTAGGAAGCAAGGATTGCAGAAACATATAAGTGGTCTTGGGCCTCTGTTCCAGAAAACAAGACCAAATACCCTCTGAATTGTCGCGTTTTCTCGGCTTTTGTCGCGTTTCCGCGGCAAGGAAGAGTTCACTATTAACTGTCTTTTTGCAGGGCTGCTTACTTTGCAAAAAAAAAACTAGTTTTCTGCAACTTTATTTCTTATATGCCATCACCAAAAGCCTGCTAATAAATCAACAGTAAAATTTTTGTTGAAAAAGTTAAAAAAATTGATTAGACGTTTGCATTTTAGGCACGTGTCTTTTCAATTCATTTACTTTACTGTTGAAGAGTGCTGGAGCAAGGTACGTTCGCATTGCATTTAGAATAGGACTTATCTCTTGGTTGATTTACATCACTTTGAGTGAATCTTATTTACATATCTTGTACACTTGCACAAATTGATTTTAAGGGCACCACCCATTAACAAGATAAGGTGGGGATTTAATCACCCTTCCTTGGCCCAAAAATCTGATTCCAAGCACTCACTAACCCAAACCTAACTAAAAATGAGTAGACGTTGGCCCTAGGGACATCTCGGACTCAATTAGGAGATTATCCTAAAGGGAAAAGATGTTGGAATTTGACTCCTGCAAAATCAGTTTCTAGGAAAGGGGTTAAGGGCCGAAAGCCCGAAGGTTGGTGGTTATTTAATTAAGGAACGTCTTTGACGAAAACCTCCCACCAACCTTGCCCTGACCTGGCTGATTAGCTTGTGGTCAAAGTCTGCTTTAAACCTCCCATGGACAGTCTAATCAGTTAGGAGTCGTCTAGGTCATAGGTCTACCTTAACTTAGTTAAAAAAATTTTCTTTTATTTGTTTGCTTATTTGTTTGTTTTTTCTTTCTTTTTTTTTTTGTATTCTATTGTGTGATATGGCTTATAATAACAATTTTTCCAACTTCAATAATAATCCATAGTACACACCGACTTCATTTTCGGATATTACCAACCCGGCATATCATAATTTTAACCAACCTAATATGCCAGATTGGTCTTTTCCGAATGAATATAACCCATGCCCCCAATCTAATAACTATAATTTTCAGAATGATTTCAACTCTTCACAGAGTCAGTGGGGATTCACCTCCCCCGAGTCCAATTTTCAACCAACTTGTCCTCTTTCTCCACCTTGTCCACAATATTTCCAAGATTCATACTCAGTTCCACCAGTCCAAAATAGAAAACTATCAATTTTGGAAATGAGTATGCGTGAGTCCAAACACAAATCCCAAAATCTGATGGACTCACAATTTCACCACCAATTCCAAGACAATACTTCATCTTTTCAACAAACCAATGAACTTATCAACTATGAAAAGATGCTTGAAGCCATGACTCAGGCTCAAAATGCTCGTAATCGTGACATAGATATGATGGTCCAATCTCTACGTTCCCACCGTTTGACCAGTTCTAATGTCGCTAACCATTCTGTTAGAGCCGATGAGTCAGGTTGTTTTGGAAATCAAGATTCTATTTCAGAATAATCATTTGAACATGCCCAAACTCCAAATTTTGAAAAGAATATTGACAGTTTGGCAAGTTATCCTTTTCCTGAAATCGAACTTGAAAATGAATATGATCATCAATCTCAACTTAGTGATTCAATTTTACTTCCTGATTCAATTATGACTCCGGTGTTTTCATCTGATTTCAATCTTTTTCCCGAGTCAACATTGGATCCTGTGCCAATTCATCATGAAATTGAATCACCTATTTTTGATGATCATATTGAACTTGACCAATTTTACACTTTTGAAAATCCTATTGACAAATTGGCAAGTTCTCATTTTTTTGATATTGAACTCAATGAGATATGTGACCTAGATTCTCAAATCTGTGATCCAGTTCAACCTTCTGAATCAATATTGACTCCTGTTTTGTTACCAAACTTAAGTAATATTTTAGAGTCAGTTTTGATTCCCCCACCTATCATTCCTGAACTTGAATCACCAATATTAAGTCACATTCCATTGTTGGAAAATAAATGTGGACTTGAGTTTCAACTTCTTGACTTGGACCCAATTCCTGAACCTATTTCGACTCCTGAACCTTTACTTGACTTAAGTCACCTTCTTGAGTCGATATTAGTTCCTATACTTCCTGAGTTCAAGTCAATAATTCTATCATTTCATACTCCATTTTGGGACGAGTGGTTGACAAATTTGACTCCGAAATCAATTATGGAATTTGGAAATTTGATGGGGTCAAATATTTAATAAAAATCCTTTATGGATTCATCATTTTAATGGGTTATATTAGAGATATTTCTGGTGGGTTCCTCCGAACTCTACAAAAAGTTGATTGGGCCGCATATCGTGGACCAATCAGACCACCACCGGAACCACCACCTTAAGGTAACATTTTCCTTCCCTTTCGTCTTTTTCATGCATCTATGCATTAATTCATACATTGAGGACAATGCATGAGATAGGTGTGGGGGAGGGTTCTAACATAACTTTTGTTTTTCTTTTTATTAAAAAAAATTTAACATTTTCTTTGCTTTTAAAAACTTTTTGAAAATAAAAATAATATTTTGACATATTTTTTGTAAGAAATTAAGTTAATTTTAAGGAATAGGAAAATCTAAATTAGGATTTCTTAAACTTGGTCAAATAAGATTATTTGTTTGATTTTTAGGGTTAGGAAGATAATATGTCAAAGTAATTTAGTCTTGATCTTTACCTTGATGAAATATGCACACTTCATACATTTACACACTTATGGTTCAAAAACAAAGATTCTTATGCCTTATATATAAAAAAAAGAAAAAAAAGCAAAAAATAAACAAATCTAATTATTGATTAGCTAGGTGCTTTGGCCTAAGCAAGCCTTAGTATTTATGCGAAAGATGATTAGATAAGTTTGAAATATATATATATATATATATATATATATATATATATATATATATATAAATCCTCTGATTAAGCTGGGTATTTATGCCTAATAAAGCATAAGTATTCACGCCTAAAAAGGGTTCATATAATAAAATCCTTAGTTTTGTGGCCTTGTTTGCTCGAGTCTTTAAGTCCTTGGGGTGTTTTCTCACCCGGTGCCCTAAGACCGTTTGGTTTGGGAGTCATCGATTAAAGGCTCGTTACATGGGCAGATTAGAAAGCCTAATAGAACTAAGGAATATACCACAATATATATATATATATATATATATATATATATATATATATATATATATAAAAAGGCATAAGAGTTAGAGTTAATGAACCCTTAGTCAAAAGTTTCACAGTTACAAGGTGCATATGATTTAGGGTAAAGTAATAGGCTAGATGAGAAGTACAATTTGACTCCTGACTTTGATTCATAACAAATTTTTGAATAGAGACTAAGTTTAGGAATGAAAAATTCAGTTTTTCCTATAACTTATAGATTGCTTAAATCTTATAATTATATTTCAAATATTTTTCTCTTTCAAAATGCTTTTCGAAAATACTAACTCTTTGTTTCTCTTTCTTTATGGATTTTGTGGGTGCAATCCGCTGAAAACCCTCATGAGACAAAACTCGTCCTCTAGGGGAAACCTAGAGGTTTAATGGCTTATTGCACATGCTCAGTGCAATCGCGTGACCTGCGAAAGTGGTCTAATAATCCTTAGTATAGTTTAGTTGTTTTGCTCGAGGACGAGGAAAAGATAGGTATGGGGGTGTGATTGGTCGCTAATGCTGCATATTTAGTATTATATTTTCATACTTATTATAGAATAAAATCTGCATTGTCCTAATTAAATGCTTAATTTATTTGCAGGCCCATTCCTTAAGGAGATGAAAAGAAATGAGCCCAAAAGCCCACCAAAATTCTGAGTTAAATCAGAATTAATTCGAGCTCAGTAAATCAGGGCAAAATCAAGAGGTTGAAAACCGATTGAGAAGAATCCTCTCAGAATCGATCGGTTGAAGTAAAGATCAACGGCCATTTCTTCAAAATCTCGGAGCTAAACTGCAAATACAATCAAACATAAAGATAGAACGAGAACCCGGGGAGACCCACCAACAGGGTGTGGCCACCTGGCCATACCCTGGCTGCGGAAACGTGGCCAAAGCCACGTTTCCGCGGCTTGGTTGGGGATTTAGGGGGAGCGATTGCTCCCCCGATTCCCCAGGATCCTCCTCGTGTGAGTTATGCCTATAAAAAGCCAGTATTTGCACTGAAAATAGGACGACCATGCAGAGATAGGATTTAGACTAGTTTTTCATTTTGTAGTTTAGGTTATTGTTTCTCTTTTTCATGAAATTTTAGTTTTAATTTATGTAATTCAGAGGAGATCAGACTTTCATCGAAGAACAAGAATGAAGCTTGAGCTGAGAGTGACACCGGTGTAAGATTTCTTTCATTTCTTTGATCGTTATGAAATCGAATCTATGTTCTTTCTTTGTATGTACTTCTTTTTAGTTTTCTTCTTCTTCTTCTTTTCTACTTTACTCTTCTTTTTGGTACAATTGTCTTCCAAGTGAGTCTAAAAGCATCGAAAGAGCCTTACCTTTGCGAGTGCCACCGATAGCTCATGACGATGGAATTGAGTCTCTCTCTGTATCATTTCATGCTTGAGTTGTCTTGATGATGTAATGTGGAAGAGACCAATAATCAACTCTTATGGGCTATGCGCTGATTGCCTCCAATTCAAGGTAACATCGTAGCTGAAGATTGAAGGTAAGCTTTTGGTGAAAAGAAGGTAAGTAATTGTTTTTATTTCTTTTCTTTTATTTCTGTAAATTAAATCACCAACACTACCTCTTCCAAATCATTCTTTTTCAACTCATTTGTACATAGTCGCTTTCTGATTCTCTCCACTTTCTTCATTCTACCGTTTCCTTTCTAACTTTAACATAACTCTTTTTTCATTTTTCTTTTTTAAAAACAAAGAAGAACTTTCGTTTTATCTTCATTAAGATTTCAATACAAAACTTTGAACGCTTCTATCACAAACCCTCCTTGTGGATTACGACCCGCATAGCCACTTGTTATAGCAGTAAGAATTGAGCACTTGCACATTTTTATTAAAAGTTCTGAAATTTCGTATTTTGTGTGCAGGTTTTACCTCAATCACTAACCTCTTAGTGATAGTTGTCTCATATGTATCCTTGGCAATTACTAGTCCTTGGTTCAAAAGCATTTCAAAGCATGACACATTCCAACTCAACAAAACAATAGCAAGTTACACTTAAACCATCAAAACTAAAAGTAAGCATGGAGTAAAGTAATGTTAGCTTGTTAGAGAGTTAGGAAGTTAGAGTATTAGATCCATCATCATGAGCCATCAATGGCTCTTGCAAGAGCAAGGCCAAGTAGAGGCAATTAGATTCATATGGAGTATCAAATAAGAAGTTAGACTAGTTGGTGGTTAGTAGTTAGTTGCCATGAGAGAAAAGATTAGCTAAACATGTAAAAAGAGTTAGATAGAAAACAAAGAGAGGTAAAGAGAGCACCTTTCATAGCTTGTCACCTTCTATTACAAGCACTCTTGCATTCCACTCATGTATCACTCTTTTTCCTAATACAAGATCTAAAACAAAATGAAAAATACAAAGAGGAAGAAGAACTAACCTAAACTAAACTAGCATAAACTACTACATGGAATAAAAAACTACACTACTCTCTAGATATACCCCTCTTCAAAGCACAAAGGGGGTATTTATAGGCAAAGGGGCACCAAAGTACGGAGCCGCGCGTCGAATCTCGGCGCGCGGCTCCACAAGATTGGGAGGTGCGCGCAGCGCCGCCTGCTGCGCGCAGCGCCGCCTGCTGCGCGCTTTCCAGATGTCCCCCTGTCGGATGTACTTGCTGGTTTTCAGATTTAGGCCCCTGGTTTTGACGAAACCACCCTCCAAAGTCAATGGCTATCTTATAGGCCTTTAATCACCAATTAAATGGTGATTTAGGATCTTCTTCTTCATTGTACACCATGCACCTAGAAACATATAAAAGAGGTTTATTAGCAGAATTTAATATTAAATAAATGTGAAGATGTGGTATGAAATATGCAGTTTTAGAGACTAATCGCACCCCCACACTTATCTTTTGCTCGTCCCGAGCAAAGCAAAAAAATAAGAAAATTATTACACCACTTTCGCAGGTGATGCGATTACACTGAGTAAGTGTAACAAGCCGTTAAACCTCTAGGTTTCTCTTAGAGGAGGAGTTTTGTCTCCTGAGGGTTTTCAACAGATTACACCCACAAAATTTATAAAGAAAGAAATCAAATGTTAGTATTTTGAAAACGTATTTTGAAAAAGAGAAAAGTGTTGAATTATTTTTGCGAAAATATAAGTGATCTAAGGTCAGAGGTTAACTAGAAATTATTCTTCCTTAAACTAAGTCGAAATGCAAAATCTTGTTAAAAATTAAATGTAAGAATTTAAAATTGAATTGACATTTTGATCTTTCATAAAACTCTTAGAAAAATATGCACTTTGTGAATAGTGAAAATTTTTGGGATATCTACTCTAATTTCGTGTCATTTGTTTATATTATTATATATATATTCCTTTTTCTTCCCTTAGTTTTCTTAAGCTTTCTTATTTACCCGCGTAGTGAGCCTTTAGCCGGGTACTCCCAAACTAGATGATCTTAGGGTACCAGATGAGAAAACATCCCTCAGACTTAAAGACTCGAGTAAATAAGGCCACAAAACTAAAGGAGATTATTTTTTTGTCCACCTTTTTAGGTGTAAATAATTATGCTTCCTGAGGCATAATTACCCAACTTCAATAAGTGATTTTTATTATCATAAATTTTTTTATATATTTATATTTTATGGCATTTTAAGTCTTTGTTTCAATCCTAAAAATTGTGTAAGTGTGGAGTGCATAAATCTAAGGCAAAAAATTCAAGATCAAATTATTTTTTCAATCTTACTTTCTTATCCTAGAATTTAAACAAGATCTATTATTTTGACTCGGTTTAAAATTTCATAATTTTAGGTCTTCCTCATTCCTAAGATAATCTTAATTTTCTTAAAAATAAATCAAAACTATTTATCGTGTTTCAAAAAGTTTTGTAAAAAGAAAAGAAAAGTTTTTATACAAAAGAAAATTTTAAAAAGGTTCCTAAAAAGAAGTGTAAAAGAAAGAAAATTTAAAACTACCTATATTAGTAAACCCTCCCCCACACTTATCTCATGCAGTGTCCTCAATGCATAATGAATGTGTATATACATGAAACAAATGGGAAGAGAAGGAAAATTACCTCATGGTGGTGGTTCCGGTGGTGGTCTGATTGAGCCAAATGTTGCTACCCAATCAAGATATTATAGATCTTGCAGAAACCCACCAATGACCTCTCTAATGCGACCCAGTAAAAGAATGATGGACTGAATTGTCTTATTTAAAAAATTATCCCCATCTAATTTTCAATTTTTAAAAATAATTATTGAGTTATTTTCTTTAATATTTTTATCCAACAATGAAGTGTGATTTTAGAAGATGATTGATGTGGACTCAAATAGAACAGGAAAAAAATCGATACCGATTTGAAAATTTGACTCAGATCAAGTCGAGAGTCAACAATGAGAGTCGAAATTGGTTCAAAAATAGGGTCCAAACCAAAGAATTTATGTTCACACACTTTTCCCATTAATGAAGTGTGATCATAAGATATTGGTAATTCATTTTCACAGTGTACTGCTACAGGATTCAATGTTGACTCCGGAATAGAGAAAAAATCTGGTAAGGATACCAGAGTCATTATTGAATAAAAAAGTGAAATGGAATGACTAGCATGAGGTTCAGGATCATATTCAGGTTCGATTTCAATTTCAGGAAAGGGATAAGTTGCCAGAATGTCCAGGCGACTTTCATAACATGGAGTGTGGTCAAGTTCAAATGTATAGTCTAAAATTGAATCTGGATTCCCAAAATGACATGATTCATGGGTCCAATCAGTAGAGTTAGGGATATAAGGATCAGTAAATGGTTGACAAGAAAGACTTTCCTTGCTCCCATTGATCAATTCGCTTATAAGTGAGTCTAACCTACTGATTGGTAGTGAAAAGTGCATTTTTATCATTACATTTACTATCACATTTTCATATTTATTCATATAATTCTGCACATTTACTAATATTTTATTATTTATTGTGTGCACACCTTGAGAAATAAAAATAAAGGAATAAAGCCTCAAAAGAAGCCCAAAAGCCCATGTTCAAAGCCCAATGTAAAAGTTACAATTATAAATTATCAAAATTGCAAATATCAAGGGTAAAAGTTGCAAATACTAAAAGAAGAGGGAAGGATAGACTTCTATTCAACCCTAAACACTTGCAGGATGAGGATAAAAGCCAAAGAAGGATAGCAAATTCATTGATAAAAGATTTGGGATCTAGGTAACTTGCATCCCAAGTTATCTCGAAATCCCAAGATGAAGAGTCGGGATGCAACATCCAGAAGACTACACCCAGATGGACGGACCAGGGGAGGCCACGCGCCAAAGCGCGTGGCCAGCCGCCACACTTTGGCCGCGAAAACGCGGCCCAAGCCGCGTTTCCGCGGCAAACCTGATAAGATCGGGTACCAGTTTTCATGGAGGAATTCTATCTAGACTCTACCTCCTTCTGCACCTATAAATACCCCTGCAGACATAACATAAAGGGCGAACAGAAAATACAGAGCTAAAAGTTAGGGTTTTTAGGCTTTCTTCTAGTTGTAGGTTATGTTTTATTTTCGTTTTCTTTTGTAATTTTTGTAACTGAGAGTGGAGGATGCTTTCATGGAGGAAGGAGTTCATACTTGACTGAGGTGACATCGGTGTAAGTCTTACTTTTCCCCCATTGTTAATAAAATCTACTCAAGGTTGGTTTGTTTTTATTCTTGTTTCATTGTTTATCTATTCTTACTTTATCTTTGTTTTTCTATTCTTGTTCTATGTCATTATTTCTCTCTGACGTTTTGTAAACCATGAGATCCGATTGCTTCGAGATTGCCTAGCCGACGAAGTGCCCTTGATGGCCTATGGAGATGAACAAGCCTTCTCTTACTAGTCTTTTCTTTTTGTAGTGTAGATCGCGAAGGTGGAAGATCCTATACGCCATACTTGAACGCCTTCAAAGACGAGGTAAGTCGTCGTAAATGGATCAAAGGTAAGCAGGGCAGAAGAGGTATGTATGTGTTAGAGTTTTATTTCTTTGTAATTTTAGTTTAGATCATCAACTCCAACTCATTCTTTTCTTCCCAACTCATTGTAAATACCATACTTCTCATTGTAAATACCATTGTAATTAACAAACTAAATAAAAAAGAGATAACTTACTTAAACGCTTCCATCGCTAGTCCCTCCCTGAGGATCACGACCCGCATAGCCATTGCTACAGCGGATTAGAATTGAGCACCTTGCACATCTTTATTTCTAAATCTAAAATTCTATATTTTGTGTGCAGGTGAAAATATCAATCAAAATTTTGGCGCCGCAGCCGGCGAGGGACGTTAAGTTTTTCTCTAAAAAAAAATTATTAACTAATTCATTTATTCTTTCTGTTTGCAGGTTTGGAGAACAGGAAACAGCAGCAAGGACATATAGCAACTCTATGCCTCTGCCCTCGAAGGCAGAGCAGCAGAGCATATTACCTTGCCGCGCAAACGCGGCAATAGCCGCGGATCCGCGGCAGTAGTAGAGAACTACTTACTTAATTTTCTGCAGGTTGCTGCAATCTGAAATTTGATTTGTCAGCTCTGTTATATTTGTTCTGTGATAAACCTGTATACTGCTAATTAATCAACAGTAAAATACTTGTTGACAAAGATAAAAAATTGATTAGACGTTTGCATTTTAGGCACTTGTCTTTTCAATTCATTTATTTTTACTGTTGAAGAGTGCTGGAGCAAGGTACGTTCGCATTGCATGTAGAATAGGACTCATCTCTTGGTTGATTTTCATTGCTTTGAGTGAATCTTATTTACATATCTTGTACACTTGCGCAAACTTATCTTAAGGGCACTAACCCATAACAAGATAAGGTAGGGATTTAATCACCCTTCCTTGGCCCAAAAATCATATTCCAAGCACTCACTAACCCAAGCCTAACTAAAAATGAGTAGACGTTGGCCCTAGAGACATCTCGGACTCAATTAGGAGATTATCCTAAGGGGGAACGGTGTTGGAAATTGACTCCTGCCAAATCAGTGTCTAGGAAGGGGATTGAGGGCCGAAAGCCCGAAGATTGGTGGTTATTTAATTAAGGAACGTCTTTGACGGAAATATCCCACCAATCTTACCCTGACCTGGCTGATTAACTTGTGGTCAAAGTCTGCACCCTACCTCCCGTGGACAGTCTAACCAGTTAGGAGTCGTTTAGGTCATAAGTCTACACTAACTTAGATTAGAATTTTTTCTTTTTGTTTGCTTATTTGTTTGTTTTTTTTCTTTTGTTTGTGTTTGTGTGATATGGCCTATAACAACAATTTTTTTAACTTTAATGAGAATCCATATTACACACCAACCTCTTATTCGGATATTACCAACCCGGCATATCATAACTTTGACCAACCTAGTGTGCCAGATTGGTCTTATCCGAATTATTACATGCCCCAGTCCCAATACTATGAATAAGATTGGAATAATCATCACTACTCTTCACAGAGTCAATGGGGATTCAATACCCCTGAGCCGTATGGTCAACCAGCTGTTCAACCATTATCTTCATATACGTCTCTTCCCACATCACCAAGGTTTCAGTCCACCATTGATCTTTTCGATGGGTTAGAAGAAAAAGTGGATCGGTTGCAAGATATAATGAATGATCAAATTTCTAGACTTTCCAACATTCTTGAGCAAGTTGATAGGAACCAAGAATCATTCTGTCTAGAAGACCTTGATCAAAATTCAATTTCATCACATCAATAGGAACTTGCTCAACCCAATCCTTAGACAAATTGGCTAGTTTTAATTTCAATGAGATTGAATTAGATTGTGAATGTGAACCCGATCCCCAACTTTGCGATTCCGTTTTCATTTTCAAATCGATGTTGACTCCGGTATTCTTACCCAATTTGGACCAATTTTCTGAGCCAACATTTATTCCCGTACCTATAGATCATGAAATTGAATCACCCATTTTGATGATCATCATATTGAACTTGACCAATTTCATACTTTTGAAAGTCCCATTGACAAATTGGCAAGTTCTCATTTTTATGAGATTGAACCGAATGAGATATGTGACTTTGATTCTCAAATCTGTGATCAAGTTCAAATTCCCGAATCAATATTGACTCCTGTTTTGTTACCCGACTTAGGTAATCTTTTAGAGTCAGATTTGATTCCCACACCTATCATTCCTGAACTTGAATCACCAATATTGAGTCACATTCCATTGTGGGAAGATTATTGTGGACTTGAGTTTCAACTTCTTGACTTGGACACACTTCTTGAAACAAGCTCGACTCCTGAACCCTTACTTGATTTAAGTTTCTTTCCTGAGTCGGTATTCATTCCTGAACCTATCATTCTTGAGTCCAAGTCAACCATTCTACCAAGTCGCATTCTTTTGTTGGACATAGGTATAGACCATGACTCTGTGATGATTTTCCAGGACTGGTCATGTAAAGGAAGTAAGTTTCACGAGAGGATCTTCCATGATCTTATTCATACTGGGGACTATAAACATGTAAATAGAAAAGAGGTCAATAAAGGTAGGTCCCGTGAACTACCACATTATCTTAATTGGGTAGCAACGCTTGGCCCAATTAGACCACCACCGGAACCACCACCTTAAGGTAACTTCTGCCTTCCCTTCTTCTTTTTCATGCATATATGCATTCATTCATACATTGAGGACAATGCATGAGATAAGTGTGGGGGTAGGCCTTACTAACATACTAACATAACATAGTTAGAAACTAAGCAAAATTTGCTAATAAAAAAAAATTATAAAAAGGACAATATTTTGACTTATCTTTTTAAAGAAATCTACGTTAGTCTTAAGAATTAGGAAAATCATGATTAGGATTTCTAAAAACTTGGTCAAAATAAATAAATTGTTGAATTTTTAGGTATAGGAGAAGAAATTGAATAAGTAATTAGTCTTGATTTTTACCTTAATGAAATATGCATACCTAATGCATATCTAGGATTCTAAGACAAAGACCCTTGTGCCTCATATATAAAAAATAAAAAAAATAAAAATAAAAAAAATCACTAATTAAGCTGGATACATGTGCCTCAAGAAGCATAAGTATTCACGCCTAAAGGTGAGTTAATAAATAAGCATCCTTAGTTTTGGGGCCTAGTTTACTCGAATTTGAGTCCGAGGGGTGTTTCTCACCTGGTGCCCTAAAACTAACCAGTTTGGGAGTCACCGACTTTAAGTTCGCTACAGGGGTGGATTAGAAAGCCTAAGAAAACTATGAAATATTATATATGTATTAACACATCTAATAATCAATTAGTTAGGTATGAGGGCCTCAAGAAGCCTTAATACTTACACGAAAGAAAATTAGATGAGTTATATATATTTTAAAAAAATCATAATAATAATAAAGAGGCATGAGAGTCCAAGTTAAGGAATTCTTAGATTCACAAGGATGCGTATGACTTTTGGTAACGAAAAAGAGTATACAAACATTCAATTTTGATCCTTACCTAAAATGAATAACAATTGACTTTATTAAGACTAAGTTCAAGAATGAATAAAAATGATAATCCTAAAACTTATAGATTACTTAGTCTCTTCAAACGTATTTCAAATATTTTCCTTTTAATGGATTTTGTGGGTGTAATCCGCTGAAAACCCTCACGAGACAACACTCGTCCTCTAGGGTAACTAGGGGTTTAACGGCTTGTTGCACGTGCTAAGTGCAATCGTGATTCCTACGAAAGTGAGTTAGCTACTTTAGTTTTTCTTTTTCTTTTTGATTTTTACTCGAGGACGAGCAAAAAGATAAGTGTGGGGGTGTGTGTGGTAGTGAAAAGTGCATTTTTATCATTACATTTACTATCACATTTTCATATTTATTCATATAATTCTACACATTTACTAATATTTTATTATTTATTGTGTGCAGGCCTTGAGAAATAAAAATAAAGGAATAAAGCCTCAAAAGAAGCCCAAAAGCCCATGTTTAAAGCCCAATGTAAAAGTTGCAATTATCAATTATCAAAATTGCAAATACCAAGGGCAAAAGTTACAAATACTAAAAGAAGAGGGAAGGATAGACTTCTATTCAACCCTAAACACTTGCAGGATGAGGATAAATGCCAAAGAAGGATAGCAAATTCGTTGATAAAGATTTGGGATCAGGTGACTTGCTTCCAAGTTATCTCGAAATCCCAAGATGAAGTTGGGATGCAACATCCAGAAGACTACACCCAGATGGACGGATCAGGGGAGGCCACGCGCCAAAGATCAAAATCCCAACCTGATAAGATCGGGTACCAGTTTTCGTGGAGGAATTCGATCTGGACTCTACCTCCTTCTGCACCTATAAATACCCTGCAGACGCAACAGAAAGGGCGAACAGAAAATACAGAGCTAAAAGCTAGGGTTTTTAGGCTTTCTTCTAGTTGTAGGTTAGGTTTTATTTTCGTTTTCTTTTGTAATTTTTATAACTGAGAGTGGAGGATGCTTTCATGGAGGAAGGAGTTCATCCTTGTACTAAGGTGATATCGGTGTAAGTCTTACTTTTCCCCTATTGTTAATAAAATCTACTCAAGGTTGGTTTGTTTTTATTCTTGTTTCAATGTTTATCTATTCTTGCTTTATCTTTGTTTTTCTATTCTTGTTCTATGTCATTATTTCTCTCTGATGTTTTGTAAACCATGAGATCCGATTACTTCGAGACTGTCTAGCCGACGAAGTGCCCTTGATGGCCTATGGAGATAAACAAGCCTTCTCTTGCTAGTCTTTTCTTTTTGTAGTGTAGATCGCGACGGTGGAAGATCCTATACGCCATACTTAAACGCCTTCAAGACAAGGTAAGTCATCGTAAATGGATCAAAGGTAAGCAGGGCTGAAGAGGTATGTATGTGTTAGAGTTTTATTTCTTTGTAATTTTAGTTTAGATCACCAACTCCAACTCATTGTAAATACCATACTTCTCATTGTAAATACCATTGTAATTAACAAACTAAATAAAAAAGAGATAACTTACTTAAACGCTTCCATCGCTAGTCCCTCCCTGAGGATCACGACCCGCATAGCCATTGCTACAGCGGATTAGAATTGAGCACCTTGCACATCTTTATTTCTAAATCTAAAATTATATATTTTGTGTGCAGGAAAATCTCAATCACCTACTGATAGGCCATGTAACACAATTTGGATTCGGAATCATGTCTTCCATACTCTTTGCAATTGGTTCTTCTTGAAAAGGTGAGTATGGAAGTTAATTTTGAAAATTGTGGTGAAATTGTAACTCCATCGATTGCTGCTCGGACTCACACAAGGATTCCATACTCTAGTCCAGTATTAATGGTTATTCATTTTGAATCGGTGAGACTAGAAAAGATGAGCAGGACTCTTGAAAATTTGGTTGAGATGTGAGTCCAACATGTTTTGCATTCTATCATAAAAGACTTCTAAACGCTTTTCTAACTCAAATTCTTCTTCAATTGGATGCTCTAGAAAAGGGGTATGTGGAGTTTGATGTGGGAAGGATTGTGAATTGAGCAAATTTTGAACTTGTTGTAGGGACTTTTCCATACTCCTTTCCAAATCAGATTTTTCTTTAGTTGGTGGAACAGGAAAAGGAGTATATGAACCAAATTTGGGGAATGAACTTTGTGAAAATTGTGGACAAGGCGGTTGAAAATTTAACTCAGGGGAGGTGAATCCCCATTGACTCTGTGAAGAGTTGAAATTATTTTGAAAATTATGATCATATGGCTGGGGATATGAGTGATATTGATTCGGATAATCCCAACTCGACATAAATGGTTGGTTTATGTTGTACATAGCCGGGTCAGAGTTATCTGAGTCAAATGAGGTCGGGTGAAATATGGATTCAGATTATAATTGAAAGAATTGTTGTTATTAAAATCCATATCACAATTTACAAAAAAAGAAAAACAAACAAACAAACAAACAAACGAAGAAAAAGAAATAAGGCTATGCTAGGGTTGACTTAGACCTAAACGACTCTTAATACTGTACACGAGGGGTATATTGTCGGAAGCTGGCCACAAATTAATCGGCCAGGTAGGGTTAAGATCAGTGGGAGATATCCGTGCTAGAGCAACGGGCCTAATTATGCCAAACCACTGCTCTTCGAGATTTCGCCTCTCAATCCCCAACCTTAGACACCGATTTGACAAGAGACAACTTCTAACAACTTGCCCCTAAGGTCAATCTCTTAAATGAGTCTGAGATGTCCCTAGGGCCAACATCTAGCAAATTTTATTAGGCTTGGGTTGTGTGAGTGTGGAGGTGATTATTGGGCTAAGGGAGGGTAATGACTCCCCCACCTTATCTTGTATTGGGTTTTGCCCTTAAGTTTAATTTGTGCAAGTATACAATATAGATAAGAATGAACACAAAAAAGCGAGTAAATCACTAAAGTGTTTGTCCTAACTATATGCAATGCAATATGTACACCTCCTATCAATATCACAACATAAGAATAAAATGTAGTATATTGGAATGAAAATTGACACGTGCCTAAATGCAAATGTCTAAACCATTTTGAAGCATCCAATTACCATATTTTAATTTTTAATATTATTTACAGTGTACAGGTAATATAAACAAAAATTTGTAGCAGAGTATATGAATGTACAAGAATTTACCCAACCACACAAGAGTAAGTGTTGACTTCTGCAATGCTAAAAATTTAACCTGCACACTAAAAACAAAGAAGAAAATCTAACAAAAACATGAAATCAAACCGTTCCCATCCCCCTCAAAGCACCAAAATTTGATTGGGGACGCGCACAAAAAGTGTATGTTTTGAAATCAAGATTTAAAGTGTGTGTGCTTTGGCTTCCTCGATACTTCCTTTATAGCATAGAGGCTAAAATGAGTAGAATCCACAAGGACGGGAGGCGATAGAAGCTTTACCGGTTGATTCACGTGTGTGTTATAAGTTCTTCAAAGTTTTAAAGAATGAAAAGGAAAGAAAGCAAAGAATGAAAAAGAGAAGTACGGTAAAACACAAAGAAGTGGGAACATAGAAAAGAATGTCTTTGAGGTTTTTAGAATATTTCTAAAATAAAGTAAAAAAGAAAGAAGACTAATGGCTACTAACTACTAATGGCTCCACCAATATGCTAACCTCTTAGTGATAGTTGCCTCACATGTATCCTTGACAATCACTAGTCCTTAGTTCAAGAGCGTTTCAAAGCATGACCCATATGTAACTCATCACATCTCAACTCAACAAAACAAGAGCAAGTGTTCGGAAGGTTGGAGTGTACTAGTATTCAGAGAGAGAGGGTTTAGAATTAACCTTCGATGCTCTTATGTGATGCTCAAATAACTCCAAAATGTATTCACAATTTTTCTTTACTCCTTCCGAATCACCGTAGTAGTATAAGCTATTACGGGTCAATCCTCAGGGAGAGCTTGCGATGGAAGCTTTACGGTTGAGTTTTTAAAGAAAGAAAACGAGAGTTCTTCTATGTTCAACAAAAACAAAATGACATGGAAAAGAGAGGAAAAATTCGTTGTGGATTTTGTTGCATAAAAAGGAAAAGGATGGAAAGTAAAGTGAAAAGAACTTGGAAAACTTTACTAGCTTGGAAAGAAAACTTGAGAAGGAAAACCTTGAAAAGACTTTAGATAGAAGAAACCATAACTAGCTAACCCTTCTAATTTACTAACTTACTAATCTCATAGAGTGATGCATGCTTCATGTTGATTCATCGGCAAAGGTTTGTCTTACTTGTTTGGTCAAATACTTTCCCACTTGGAGGATGAGTGATCTTCTCGGCTTGTCTTGTAGCCTCATTGATTCATCGACTCCCGAGATAGATTTTCAATGGTAGAATTAAGAAGTGTCACTCAAGGGAATGCTAAGGAAGAAGATACAAGATTCATTAGTCATTCAAAGCCATACTCAAGTTAGCATTGAAGTAAGAAAATTGTACTACAAATAGCATAGTTAGGTGCTCCATCTCCATGTTCCATCAAGGCACTTGTTCTAAAGATAAGGCTCTAAATGAGGCTCACATGAATCATATGGAATGAAAACAAGCATTTGCCAAGAATTAAAGTAACTCATCTTCATTGGGAATAACAGAGACTTGAAATTATAAGATCACAATAAAGCATCTAATGAATCACATGAATTAGCAATCACCCAAGAGTTAGAAGTTAGTAAAGTTAGTGGTTAGCTAGTCATGTTAGAGAGTTAGCTAGACATTGAAATGAAAAGAACACAACAATTCATAGTAGAATAAAATGCAATGGAAATTAAAGCTTGAAAAAAGTAAAGCACAAGAAAGTAAAGCACTAGAATTAGTAAGGATGAAAAGATAGATGGATCAATCCTTGCATTCAAGTTGTCACCACTTCAATTACAAGATCTCACACTCTCTCTCTCTCTTTGCAGAATTCTAGAAGGAGAAAGAAGATTACAAGAGTACTAAAGGAAGCTAGAGAAAATCCCTACAATTCTCTCAAAAATACAAACTCTTCTCTCCTATTCTCTCCTCCTCTTTCGCAGAGGCCTTAGGGGTCTATTTATAGGCTCCAGAGGATGAGGACCTCAAATCTTGGCCATGGGATCAAATGCTAGCTCAACGGCCAGATGCGTGCCGCGGATCCGCGGCTAGAGCCGCGTTTCCGCGGCAGAATCTTGGCCGTTACGCCAACGATTTCTGTTGCCGGTTTGTTACAGTTTGTTTGCCATGCTGGATCTTCTAGAAAGCTGGGGATATTCGTGGATGACTCCAGAGCTGGGCTTTTCTTAGGGTTTTTTCATTTGGCTCTTTAATTAATCCCATTAATACCTTGAAAATTCCTTGATTATGGGCCTTCCTCTCCATTAATGGTGGACCTGAAAAATGAGAGAGAAAAGCAATAAAAACTTTATTTTTATTTACATAAGGCATGATATAGAAATGAAAAATGATGCAAAAATGAACTCCAATCATACCCCCATACCTAGCTTTTGATCGTCCCTGAGCAAAAAGAAAAAAAATCCTAGCTAAATTATTGAACCACTTTCGTAGGTAACACGATTGCACTGAGCACGTGCAACAAGCCATTAAACCACTAGGTTACCCTAGAGGAGGAGTGTTGTCTCCTGAGAGTTTTCAGCGGATTGCACCCACAAAATCCAAAAAAAAAGGAAAAAATGTTAGTGAAATTTTTTTTGATCCATATTTTTCAAGAATTTTACTTGATCTATAGGTTTCGGGTTATCCTCAACTTGTCATTCTTTTTATAAGTGTCTATTTAGAGTTTTATCTTCAACTTAGGTTAAGTTTTTAACGAATAGAGCGAAGACCGAATTTTGCATCAAACCTAGTATATATATACATCTATAAATATGAAGGATTTTTCTTAGACTAAAGTTTATTTATTTACTAATATATACAATTTTTATTTATTTATTTATTTATCTATTTATATATTTATTTACACCTCCTTAGCTTCCTTAAGCTTTCTAATTTACACATGTAACGAGCCTCTTACCGATGACTCCCAAACCAGTCGGTCTTAGGGCACCAGATGAAGATACATCCCTAAGGTTCAAGGACTCGAGTAAACTAGGCCACGAATACTAAGGACTTAACCACCTTTTGGCGTGACTGGCCATGCTTCTTAAGGCACAGCTAACCAGCTTAATTAGTGGCTACGTAATTATTTTATTTATTTATTTATACTTTTTTATTATATATATGTGTAAATAGAATCACTAAGTCTTTGATTAATCCCTCAATATGTTTAATGTATATATCCTAAAGAAAGATTTAAAATCTAGCTATCTTTTTTATCCTTTTTTACTTAACCTAAAAATCCAACAAAACTCCTCTTTTCGACTTATATTAAGAAATCGTAGTTAAGAGTTTCCTTAATCCCTAAAATCAAGTTTGATTCATTAAAAATGGATCAAATTTTTTTTTCTTTTTTATATTATTTCTAAAAAGAAAATGTAAAATCTAAAGAAAATGAAAAATCTAAAATGACAAAATCTAAAGAAAAATAAAAATCCTAAAAAGAAAATGAAAATCCTAAAAAGAAAATTAAAATCCTAAAAAGAAAATGAAAATCCTAAGTTAGTATCTACCCCCCATACCTATCTCATGCATTGTCCTCAATGTATGCAAGATAAAATATGCATGAAATAGGTAAATGAACAGTGTCACCCTCGTCGTCGTTTTGGACCAGCAGTGGTGCTGGGTCCAGCTGACTGTGATCGCCGAAGACCGTCCTCAATACGGTCTAATCTAGATGATTGCTCCTCCACTCATTTCCTCAGCCAAACTTGTCCCCGGAAAATTTTCTTCATGCCCCGCCAAATGGTGGACATGAATGCACGTGAGTCTGTAGAGGGGTCCTGGTGCCAAAATGTCGGCTCATCTTCTTCCGCTAGACTTTTCTCAGAAGAGGACTCCACTGGCACATCCTCGGGCTGGACACTAGGGTCCAGACCGCATGTAAGCAACTATTATAGGCACTAGTGGCCCTCTCGTGTGCGACAAACACTCGGTCATATGCATCAAATACAACGTCCGGTAGGAAAGTCCTACATAGACGTGTAATCAGAATAGCGTGTGAATGTTTAGCACCACGGGTGCGTGAGGAGTTGGCAATGATGGAATTGAAGATGGTCTTGTTGATGCAGACCGTGTGCTACCTAGTCATAAGGTCGTGAATTATTTGCAACACAGGGCGGTTGAAAGAAGTGGTGTGGTTCAGTCCCAGAATATTGCGTTGGATCCATCGTCCAACGCAGTGCACATTACGGAAGGTGGTACTAGCCTTGAGCCCTCAGTCCTGTTCGGTGCAGCGGGCCCCCATAATGGACATGTAGTCAATGAGTGGAAGGGGGCCGCTGTGTTGTGGATAACAAGGGACGTGAGTGAGTTCCTCAAGGAGAGGAAGTGTGAAGAAAATGTCACCTAGGGGCATATGAACCGCGAATTGGTACGTATTGAAATTTACAGATGCATGATAATGGAAGTGTAAAATGATGACACTAATTCAGGGCAATAAAATGCATCATTATCAGAATTATCATACACAAGAGAGTACCAATCCCAAGCACGGATCCTATCAATAAAAATGTGCCCATACCCATTGTTATCACTAAATATTTTGGAATAATCTTTCTCAGCAAACAAAGATGGTGCCATGCTAAAATTGCAGAACAACACAAGAGATCGGAAGATTGAAAAGCAAACCACCCCCGGAATACGTGGGGGAAATCAAATCCGATTTGCAGAGGGCACTAGATCGAGAATTCAGATGATCGGCCACTGGATCAGCAAATAGCAGGGAACCGCAACTGTAACAGACTGTGGCAGCGCACCAACAGAGCTCAGAAGGCCACGGAATCGCGGCTTTTCCAGAGAAAACGCGGCACGAAGGAGAGATCTGTGGAGGGGAAAAATTGGAGGGGCGACGCTTGAAGAGGTTGTTTCAGATCTGAGATGCGTTTGAGATTGAGGGGAGAGACTCAGGGTACATGAAATTTATAGGGGGCTGAAAGAGTTGAAGTCCCAATATGACCCTAGGTTGAGTTGGATATTTACAACCCTAGGTTGATTTTAAAACTCTTTGTGCCATGTAGCACCAAAGTCTAATTTTTTTGAAATTATTATTTTTTTTGCTATTATTATTATTATTTTTATTTTTATTATTTACAAAAAGGGGTCCCAAAGTGATATGCAGGGAAATCCGGAAAAATGTACAAATGAGATGGTCACATATAGACTGGGTCACAAAGACCCAGTTCATGAATTTCTTGTGACACAAATTCAGTGGTAAAAAATGGCTTCAAGCGTTGACCGTTCACAGTGAATTTATTGCCATTTTTTGGATCAAGAATCTCAATGGCACCGTGTGAGAAGACTTTTGGCACAACGTATGGCCCTGACTACCTGGTTTTCAATTTACCAGGGAAGAGGTGGAGTCTTGAGTTGTACAACAGAACCTTTTGTCCTGAGACAAAAATTTTTCGGTGAACGGATTTATCATGAAAGAGCTTGGTTCTGTGTTTTGCTATCCGAGCATATGCCTCATTTCTTAGCTCTTCTAGCTCGGATATTTGCAATTTCCTTAAGGCACCGGCTTTATCCAAATCTAAGTTCAGCTGCTTTATAGCCCACATAGCCCGGTGTTCCAACTCCACAGGCAAGTGGCAAGGTTTTCCAAATACAACTCAATATGGAGACATACCGAGGACAGTCTTGTAAGCAATCCTGTATGCCCATAAGGCATTAGTGAGTTTGATGGACCAATCTTTACGGTTCTGTCCAACGATTTTTTCCAATATGAGTTTTATTTGTTTATTAGTGACTTCCACTTGCCCGTTGGTCTGAGGATGGTATGCCGTAGATAATTTGTGGGAAATAGAGTATTTGCGCATCAGGGCTTCAAAAGCCCGATTGCAGAAATGACTCTCATTGTCACTTATTATCGCACGGGGGGCTCTGAAGCGAGAGATGATATTTTCTCGTAAAAACTTGATGACAACTTGGTTGTCATTTGTCCTTGTTGGAACTGCTTCAGCCCATTTTGAAACATAATCTACAGCTACCAAAATATATTGGTTGCCATAGGACAGAGAAAAGGGTCCCATAAAGTCGATGCCCCATAGATCGAAAATTTCGACCTCCAAGATGGGTGTAAGGGGCATCATGTCTTTTCGCGTAATTTGACCCGTCATTTGACACCTGTCACAGAGCTTGCAGAAAGTATATGCATCCTTAAAGAGAGTGGGCCAGTAAAATCCACTCTGAAGTACTTTCTCAGCAGTTTTTCGTGGACCAAAATGTCCACCGCAAGCTAGCTTGTGACAGATGTCAAAACACTCTAATGTTCCTCCTCAGGAAGACACCTTCGTATTATTTGATCAGGACAATATTTGAATAAATCTGGTTCATCCCAAAAGAACCGCATTTGACTCATGAAACGGTGTTTGTTCTGGCCTGACCAATTAGAAGGTGTTCGCCCGGTTGCAAGGTAATTCGCTATGTCAGCATACCAGGGCTCTACACACATTATAAAAATGTGTTCGTCAGGGAAATTATCATTTATGGGTATTTTTTCCTTTGATGCATTGGGGATTCTTGACAAATGATCAGCTACCACATTCTCAACGCCCTTTTTATCTTTGATTTTCAGATCAAACTCTTGCAAAAGAAGTATCCATCGAATAAGTCTTGCCTTAGCATCCTTCTTTTACATTAAGTATTTTAGGGCGGAGTGATCGGTGAAAATAGTCGTCCTGGACCCTAGCAGGTATTGGCGAAATTTTTCCAACGCAAAGACAACAGCCAAAAATTCCTTTTCAGTAGTTGTATAATTGAGTTGGGCTTCATTCAGCGTTCTGCTAGCATAATAGATTACGTGTTGCCTAGTATCAATACGCTGCCCTAGAATAGCGTCGATAGCAAAATCCAAGGCATCACACATAATCTCAAATGGCTTGGTCCAATCAGGCGCAGAAATGATAGGTGCTGAGACAAGTCTACACTTAAGCTCCTCCCAGGCTTGTTGACATTCTTCATCGAATTTAAAAGGTACATCCTTTCCTAAGAGATTTGTTAAAGGTCAAGCAATTTTGCTAAACCCTTGAATAAATCGTCTATAGAAGCCGACGTGCCCTAAAAATGATCGAATGTCCTTAAGCATGTTGGTTCAGGGAGCTTCGTTATAACTTCCACTTTAGACTTATCAACCTCAATTCCTTTATGTGAAACTTCGTGCCCAAGAACGATTCCTTGTTTAACCATAAAGTGACACTTTTCCCAGTTAAGTGTCAAGTTTTTCTCCATGCAGCGTTGTAGAACCAACTTAAGATGGAAGCATTGTTCAAAGGAATCACCATAAATTGAAAAATCATCCATAAAAATTTTCAAGAATTTCTCCACCATGTCTGAAAAAAGGCTCAGCAAACAACGTTGAAACGTTGCGGGAGCATTGCATAGGCCGAAGGGCATTCTTTGGTATGCAAATATTTCAAAAAGACAGGTGAAGGTGGTTTTGTCTTGATCCTCGGGAGCGATCGGGATTTGATTATATCCTGAATATCCATCCAGGAAACAGTACTGCTTATGTCCCGCTAATCTCTCGAGCATTTGGTCAATAAACGGAAGAGGAAAGTGGTCTTTACGTGTGACAGTGTTCAACTTTTGGTTATCGATACAAACTCGAATCTTCGTTGGAAGACGTGTTTGTACCAATTCTTTCTTCTCATTTTCTACGACAGTAAATCCTGCTTTCTTTGGCACAGCGTGAACTGGACTTACCCATTGGCTATCGAATATAGGATAGATAATCCCATTGTCTAACAACTTCAAGATCTCAGCTCTAACAGCCTCCTGCATGATTGGGTTCAGTCTACGTTGTGGGTCTCGTTTTGGCTTAGCATCCTCCGTCAAATGAATCCGGTGTTGAACTATGGAAGGACTAATCCCCTTGATGTCAGCCATGGTCCAACCAATGGCTTCTCGATTCTCTTTTAACACGGTAAGAAGATCCTCTTCTTGTAGCTCCGTGAGATGGGATGCAATGATCACGGGAAAGGCTTCTTTCTCATCCAAGTACTGGTACTTGAGATGGTTGGGAAGAACCTTAAGCTCAGAAGAAGGGACAGGATCAATCAATGGTTGTTCTTGGTGTAAGGGAAGAATAGGGGTGGTATTAGTGCCATAGTGGACTCAACAATCTGATCAAGGTTGAAGTCATCAGCCTCCAACTCAAATTCTTCTTCGGACTCATACTCAACCTCCACATCATGTTCACTTGTTAAACCTTCTATTAAGTTCACTTCAAAAGAATCATTATCCAAATCCCGAGGTTGTTTTCCCAGGTGGAAAACATTCACCTTTTTTTTCAGATCCCCAAAGGTCAGACGCATTGAGCCATTCCTACAGTTGATGATCGCATTTACGGTGGCTAGGAAAGGGCGTCCGAGAATGACAGGTGTCTGTGCTCTGTGATTATGTACGGGTTGTGTCTTAAGAACAATGAAGTCTACGGGGTAAATGAATTCCCTGACCCGTATTAAAACATCTGTAATCTCCCCTTGGGAATCTTTACAGAGCGATCAGTCAGTTGTATCGTAACTTTGGTTGGACAGAGGTCGCCTAACCCTAGTTGTTGATACACAGAAAAGGGGAGAAGATTGATTCTGGCTCCCAAATCAAGTAATGCCCTATTGATAGTAGTCTGTCCTATGATACAAGAGATAGTTGGGCTCCCTGGGTCCTTATACTTTACAGGAATCGGCTCAGTGAGCAACTCGCTAATGTTTGAAGCTAGGAAGACTTTCTTAGGGACATTTGCTTTCCTCTTCTTTGTGCACATTTCCTTTAAAAATTGGCATATGATGGAACTTGTTGTATGGCATCAAGAAGAGGTACATTGATTTGGACTTGATTGAACATTTCTCTGATCTTCTCCATGTGAGCATTCAGCTTTTGGTTTGCTAGCCTATTTGAAAATGGTACAATAGGCTTGTATAGTTGCTCATCAGTCTTTTCTTTCTCTTTGGATTTGGAAGTTGATGGTTGTGAACCGGATGATGGATTGTCTTGAGTTGGTTGCACTGGAACAGGAGGTGTTGATTTTGACACTGATTTGGTGGATTTATTTGAAACCTTATTATCTACCCGCTTCTCGGATCTTAGAATATGAACAGTATTGCGTTGACTGGGGTCCATGTCTTCAACTTCATGCAAAGGGAAGTAATTTTTTGGATTGGGCAATGGCTGACTGGTAGCATTCCTTTCTGTCTCTCATTCAAAGAATTAGTCAATTGCCCTATCTAGACCTGTAATTTGGTCATATCCTGGTGGTGATTGGTCATCATTGAAGCTTGGGTTTTGGATAGGGTTTCTATCATTTTTTCCAAATCTGTCATTCTTTTGTCTGAATGATTTTGTGGTGGATGTTGCTGATATGTAGGCTGGAAGTTTGTTTGGAAATGTGATGGATTCTGATATGATTGGAATTGTGGTGGACTCTGGTATGAGTGAAAATTTGGTGGATTCTGGTGGAAACTGGGTTGATGTGACTGAGCAGGATATTGATGTAAAAATGGTTGCCTAGGTTGCTCAGGACCAGACTGACTCCAGGAAAAATTTGGATGGTTTTGCCATCCCGGATTGTACGTTTTGGAGTATGGATTGTAGTTGGGTTTGGTATATGCGGCATTCGTGTTTTCCTGATACATTTGAGACTGGTAAACAGGACACTCCTCGAACAGATGGTTGATATCATGGCAATAGGTACAACCTGGGTTGACTTGGTTCATAGCAGTAGATTCCCTTTATTCAAGCAGTTCTATCATCTTCATTAATTGTGTTATTTTAGCCTCGCAGCTATGGAGGATTCTATCGAATGCATACCGGTTCTGGAAGTGGTGGGAGTGGGTTTTTCTGGGCATGACTCCCACTGAATTGTTTTTTCCGCTAAGGCTTCAAAGAGATCCCACCCCTGATTCTCATCTTTCTTTAAAAATTCCCCTTGGCACATGGTTTCAAGGAGTGTCTTTGTTTGGTAATCAAGTCCGTCATAGAGAATTTGGCACTGCCGCCACTTTTCTATATCGTGATGAGGACATAGGGCTAGTAAGTCTTTGAAGCGTTCGAAATATTTTCAGAATGGTTCATTGGATTCCTGCTTGAATTGCATAATGTTCTTTCTCATGAGGGCTGTTTTGTGAATGGGATAAAACTTTTAAGAAAGACTTTTACAAAATCATCCCATGAAGAAATCGAACTGGCGGGAAGATTGTAAAGCCATTTCTTAGCTATATCTTTCAGCGCGAAGGGTATGAACCTTAGTCTAACAGCGTCCTCAGTTAATTGGGAAATTCTCATCATCACACATACTTCTTCAAACTCACGAATGAAGAAATATGCATCCTCAGATTCTAGGCCATGAAATCGCGGGAGTGTCTTTATAAATTGTGGCTTCAGCTCAAATTATTTCCATTGGTCACAGGGAGAAGAAAGCATGATGGAAGTGAAGTGCGGATCGGCTAAAACTTGTCTTGAAGCGAAGTGTTGTTTGCCATGATTGGGATCGTGTCAGGTGGTGGTGTTTGTGCAAGTGTAGAAATTCTAACAAGTCTTGCAGAATCTGGATCCCGGTACCACTCTTGCATACACAATCAATATTCACCGATCACACAAGCGAAAAAATGAAAATAACAATCAAGAAAAGAAAAATCAATCACAAGCTATCTAGGATACCTGGACCTAGACGACACCTAACTATTCGATGAACCAAAGAAGGTTATTGCTCGAGTCAGACCACAGTTAATCAACCAGGTAGGGGCAAAATACGGTGGAAGGTATCCGTGTGTAAGCAACGGGCCTTAATTACGACAAACCACAGTATCTTCGAGGCTTAACCTCTTAATCCCCAACCTTAGACACTGATTTGACTGGAGTATGAATCAAAAATAATTTCCAACTTCAGCTGATCTCCTACTGAGTCCGGATGTCTCTAGGGCCAACATCTATCAGATTTTATTAAAAACTTGGGATTGTGAGTGCTTGGATGATGATTTTTTGGGCTAAGGAAAGGGTGATGAAATCCCCACCTTATCTTGTTTATTGGGTGATGCCCTTAAAATCAATTTTGTGCAAGTGTACAATATATGCAAACAAGGTTCACTTAAAGCGATATAAATCAACCAAGAAGTGAGTCCTATTCTAAATGCAATGCAAACGTACCTTGCTCCAGCACTCTTCAACAGTAAAGTAAATGAATTGAAAAGACATGTGCCTACAAATGCAAATGTCTAATCAATTTTTACTTTTCAACAAATATTTTACTGTTGATTATTAGCAGGATTCTGGTGAGAGCATACAAGAAATAAGATTTGCAGCAGCAGTATTTTTGCAAAGCAAGCAACCCTGCACAAAACCAGTTAGTAGTCAACTCCTCTTTGCCGC
Organism: Agave tequilana; assembly: GCA_038442645.1. Taxonomy (NCBI): domain Eukaryota; kingdom Viridiplantae; phylum Streptophyta; class Magnoliopsida; order Asparagales; family Asparagaceae; genus Agave; species Agave tequilana. The sequence continues at coordinate 52,889 of JAVJIF010027075.1, forward strand.
AGATCCGCGGCTTTGGCCGAGAAAATGCGACAAATCAGAGGGTACTTGGTCTCTTCTTTCTGGAGCAGAGGCCCAAGACCACTTATATGTTACTGCAGTGCTTTGTTTCCTGTTTCTTCAACCTGTAACCTGCAACAGAGAAGAAAATTTGTTTAGTTCTTCAGTTAATGAAAACCGTCGCTCTCCCCGGCAACGGCGCCAAAATTTTGTTCGGAAGGTAGGAATGTACTAGTATTCAGAGAGAGGGTTTAGAATCAACCTTCGATGCTCTTATGTGATGCTCAAATAACTCCAAAATGTATTCATAATTTTTCTTTACTCCTTCCGAATCACCATAGTAGTATAAGCTATTACGGGTCGATCCTCAGGGAGAGCTTGCGATGGAAGCTTTACGGTTGAGTTTTTAAAGAAAGAAAACAAGAGTTCTTCTATGTTCAACAAAAACAAAATGACATGAAAAAGAGAGGAAAAATTCGTTGTGGATTTTGTTGCATAAAAAGGAAAAGGATGGAAAGTAAAGTGAAAAGAACTTGGAAAACTTTACTAGCTTGGAAAGAAAACTTGAGAAGGAAAACTTGAAAAGACTTTAGATAGAAGAAACCATGACTAGCTAACCCTTCTAATTTACTAACTTACTAATCTCATAGGGTGATGCATGCCTCATGTTGATTCATCGGCAAAGGTTTGTCTTGCTTGTTTGGTCAAATACTTTCCCACTTAGAGATGAGTGATCTTCTCGGCTTGTCTTGTAGACTCATTGATTCATCGGCTTCCGAGATAGATTTTCAATGGTGGAATCAAGGAGTGTCACTCAAGGGAATGCTAAGGAAGAAGATACAAGATTCATTAGTCATTCAAAGCCATACTCAAGTTAGTATTGAAGTAAGAAAATTGTATTACAAATAGCATAGTTAGGTGCTCCATCTCCATGTTCCATCAAGGCACTTGTTCTGAAGACAAGGCTCTAAATGAGGCTCACATGAATCATATGGAATGAAAACAAGCATTTGCCAAGAATTAAAGTAACTCATCTTCATTGGGAATAATAGAGACTTGAAATTACAAGATCACAATAAAGCATCCAATGAATCACATGAATTAGCAATCGCCCAAGAGTTAGAAGTTAGTAAAGTTAGTGGTTAGCTAGTCATGTTAGAGAGTTAGCTAGACATTGAAATGAAAAGAACACAACAATTCATGGTAGAATAAAATGCAATGGAAATTAAAGCTTGAAGAAAGTAAAGCACAAGAAAGTAAAGCACTAGAATTAGTAAAGATGAAAAAATAGATGGATCAATCCTTGCATTCAAGTTGTCACCACTTCAATTACAAGATTTCACACTCTCTCTCTCTTTGCAGAATTCTAGAAGGAGAAAGAAGATTACAAGAGCACTAAAGGAAGCTAGAGAAAATTCCTACAATTCTCTCAAAATACAAACTCTTCTCTCCTATTCTCTCCTCCTCTTTCGCAGAGGCCCTAGGGGTCTATTTATAGGCTCCAGAGGATGAGGCCCTCAAATCTTGGCCGTGGGATCAAATGCTGGCTCAACGGCCAGATGCATGCCGCAGATCCGCGGCCAGAGCCGATTTTCCGCGGCAGAATCTTGGCCGTTGCGCCAACGATTTCTGTTGCCGGTTTGTTACAGTTTGTTTGCCATGCTGGATCTTCTAGAAAGCTGGGGATATTCGTGGACGACTCCAGAGCTGGGCTTTTCTTTGGGCTTTTTCATTTGGCTCTTTAATTAATCCCATTAATACCTTGAAAATTCCTTGATTAGGGCCTTCCTCTTCAATAATGGTGGACCTGAAAATGAGAGAGAAAAGCAATAAAAACCTTATTTTTATTTACATAAAGCATGATATGGAAGTGGAAAATGATACAAAAATGAACTCCAATCAGCAAGCTGCACTTAAACCATCAAAACTAATGTAAGCATGGGGTAAAGTAATGTTAGCTTGTTAGAGTGCTAGGAAGTTAGAGTATTAGATCCATCATCATGAGCCATCAATGGCTCTTGCAAGAGCAAGGCCAAGTAGAGGCAATTAGATTCATGTGGATTATCAAATAAGAAGTTAGACTAGTTGATGGTTAGTAGTTAGTTGCCATGAGAGAAAAGATTAGCTAAACATGTAAAAAGAGTTAGATAGATAACAAAGAGCGGTAAAGAGAGCACCTTTCATAACTTGTCACCTTTTATTACAAGCACTCTTGTATTCCACTCATGTATCACTCTTTCTCCTAATTCAAGATCTAAAACAAAATGAAAAATACAAAGAGGAAGAAGAACTAACCTAAACTAAACTATCCTAAACTACAACATGGAATGAAAAACTATACTACTCTCTGGATATCCCCCTCTTCAGAGCACAAAGGGGGTATTTATAGGCGAAAGGGGCACCAAAGGGTCTGTACGGAGCCGCGCGTCGAATCTCGGCATGTAGCTCCACAAGATTGCCGCGGAAACGCGGCATTTGTCTCGTTTTTGCGGCAATACTTGGGAGGCGTGCACATCGCCGCCTGCTGTGCGCTTCCCAGATGTCCCCTTGTCGGATGTACTTGCTGGTTTTCAAATTTGGCCCTTGGTTTTGACGAAACCACCCTCCAAAGTCAATGGCTATCTTTATAGGCATTTAATCACCAATTAAATAGTGATTTAGGGTCTTCTTCTTCGTTACACACCATGGACCTAGAAACATGCAAGAGAGGTGTTATTAGCAGAATTTAATATTAAATAAATGTTAAGATGTGATATGAAATATGCAGTTTTAGAGACTAATAAGTAGCCAGCGGTAAATTGACATCCAAAGGAATTCACTTGGACCCAGAAAAATTTCGCGTTGTCCAGGAGATGCAACTCCAAGGAATATCAGGGAGCTTAGAGGATTGCAAGGGCGACTAACATACATCCGGAGGTTTATTTCAAATCTTTCCGAAAGATGACAACCCTTCACCAAATTAATAAAGAAGGGCATCTCATTCATCTGGGACGATGCTTGTCAACAAGCGTTCGAGGAAATCAAACGATTCCTCATGCAACCACCCATCCTTATAGCTCCCGTTCAGGAAAACCTTTCCTGATATATGTTCGAGTGATGAATCATTCCTTAGGAGTTTTACTAGCCAGATAATAATCAGGGACATGAGCAGGCAATCTACTATCTGAATAGAATCATGATCAAAGCCAAACATTGGTATAACCTGATCGAAAAGGAATGTTTGGCATTGGTGTTCACCGTCCAGAAAATGCGACACTACTTAATGGGCCAGACTACAAATGTCATATCAAAAGTCAACCCTTTGAGGTTGCTCAAGACGAAGCCATCATCACTAATTGGTCGGTGGCAAAATGGGCCATACTACTCTCCCAATATGAGATGCGCTTTCTACCACAAAAAGCCATGAAGGGATAAGCATAGCAGATTTCCTGGCTGAATATCCAGATCCGAAAATGACCAAACTTTACGAGGATCTCCCAGACGAGGTCGCTGAAGTTTGTCTGACCCAGACATCTTTGAAAGGTGATTAGTCACATATATTGCATTTCATTATCACCTTACCATGCTTTTTAGCTAATAAATCTTATTAATAAGTTTTCTTTCTTTACTAAATGTAGTCCCAAGTGCTTAAAGAAAGAAAAGAGAAACAAGCCCAAAAGCCTACCAAATTCTGAATTAATTTAGAATAAATTCGAAATAAAGAAATCAGGGCTAAATCTTGGCATATCAAGAGGTTGAGATGAATCCTCCTTGAATCGAGCGATTGAAGCCATACAATTAAAGGCTGTTTCGTCAACGTTGGAGCAGAAACAAGAAAACCAGCAGAAGATACGGGCCAAACACCAAGCCAGAGATCTCCCCCCTTTTGGTGTGGCCACCTGGCCACACCAGGGCCGCGAAAATGCCGCCCAAGCCACATTTTCGTAGCTTGTTGGAGCTTGTTGGGGGAGCGTTTTGCTTCCCCAATCTTCCCGGGATCCTCCTCGTTTGGTTTTTTGGCTATAAATATGGTTTCAGCAAAGAAAAATGCAGCGAAGACTAGAATTAAGTTTTGTGTTTATTTTCTTAGGATTTAGGATCTTTATTAGCTAGTACAAAAGTTGTAATCTTGTTATTTACTTTGTAGTCCAGTATCAAAACTGTGAGAGAGAGAATTGAGTGCTTGTACTTGAAGATTGAAGTGACATCAATACAAAAGTCGAGCCAAGTTTTCTTCCACTTGCAGTACGGTATGGTTGCATTATTTCTATACTTTCTTCTTCATTATTTTCTATGAGTAACTAAACAGTTTTCTAGGCTAGCTATCATAACCCTCTCTTGTTCTTCTTCTCTTCTGTTTTTAAAGAAAAAGACCCAATGAATCATATGCATGCCTCACTTAAAAGCCTTTCTTTTGAAAGTGTTCTTGAAGGCACATGAGGATGAGTTTGGATTGTTGAACTCTCACTTCTTTCATGAAAATCTTTTGAATGTTTTTACTTCATTCTTGCTTCTTCGCGCTTGATGATTTTATATTCAAATTCTAACAATTTCTCGAAGAAAATACTACACTCTTCCAACCATCTTATGTACTTTGCTTAAAGCTTTCTAAAAATAACTTTAAGTTTTGCAAATGATCACTTTGAGGTACTTGATATTTTATGGAAGAATGGAAAATTGAGTAGTGAGATAGTGAGTGCACATTTGCTTTCTTATTATAAAACAACAAAACAACTCTCAAGCTTTCTAAATCACCTTCTCCAAAAACCTTTCCTAAAAGTTGTAATTTCTCTTTTAATCGTCTCTTTCTTTCCAGTCTCTTCCATAAAAACAAAACAAACACAATTCTTTATTTTTAGGCAATTCACCAAAACGCTTTCATCGCATTCCTCCTCGTGGACACGACCCGTTAGCCACAAGCTACACGGTAAACTCTTAAACTCTTTGATTTTTCTTTCTTTAGCAATCAATTTTTGGCGCGTTGCGGGGAGGAACGGTGTATTTGTTTTCTAACAAGTTTTGTGTGTTATTCAGGGGCTGAAGATCAAGATCTAACATTCAAGCTTTGCAAGAGAAGACTTGAAAATTCTGTGCCCCTACTCTCGAAAGTAGGAAACAGAATTTCAAGAAATTGCGTTACAAAATCTGAAAAAATTCATTGACTACTAAAAAACCTCTTTTTGCAGGACATATTGCTCGCAAAAATTAAGTTTTTGTATGTCATATTTGTGCTATTTCTGCTATCCGCCATCCTGTTTTAAGCTAATAGTAAAATAACTGTTGAAAAGTCAAAAAATTGATTAGATGTTTGCTTTTAGGCACGAGTCTTTTCAATTCATTTACTTTACTGTTGAAGAGTGCTGGATCAAGGTACGTACGTATTGCATTCAGGATGGACTCATTTCTTGGTGATTTATATCGCTTTGAGTGAATCTTATTATCTTGTACACTTGCACATATTGATTTTAAGGGCAACACCCAATAACAAGATAAGGTGGTATTTAATCACCCTTCCTTGGCCCAAAAAATCAGATTCCAAGCACTCACAAGCTAAGCCAGTAAAATCTGATAGAGTTGGCTTAGGGACATCTCGAACTCACTAGGAGATTATCCTAAAGTGGAAGGTGTTGGAAATTGACTCCTGCTAAATCAGTGTCTAAGAAGGGGATTGAGGGCTGAAAGCCCGAAGATTGGTGGTTACTTAATTAAGAAACGTCTTTGACGGATAACCTCCCACCAATCTTGCCCTAACATGGCTGATTAGCTTTGTGGTCAAAGTCTACATTCTACTCCTGTGGATAATCTGTTTGCCCAAAAGGTTACACTTCCATTTGTTTAGAGTTTTGATGATAACAAAACAAATAAGAGCTATTTGGTAC
>JAVJIF010027076.1:0-75026 GCA_038442645.1 Agave tequilana
AAACCACTTGTATGCCTTTTGCGCAAATGATCCTATTGAGCAACTGAATCTGTTGTATGAAACACAATCTTGATGTAGTATTAATGTACTTTTCCCTCTTAAATCAATGAAAGTTCATTTTCTGCTCATTTGATTTTTTCCTGCCTTCATTGAGAATTTGGCTATAACGGGGCTGAACTTCGTGCGGAGTTAAGGACAGGATCCTTTTGAATGAGATTCGCGCGAAACTACTGGCATGTCGGCGAACTGTGCCTTTAGCGGGCTAAGGCAACCCTTTTGGCGAAGTTCTTGATGAACTTGTGCGAAGTCCGCACTTTGACTCATGGCGAGGTTAACCCTTAGTGGCTGAAGCAGCGCTTCTTGGGAAGGCGCTTTGGCGGCGTTTCAAATTAATTCGAACGGCGGCCTGTGCCCTTTCGAGGCATCGTTTCAGGCGCTGATTGGCCTATAAAAGCCCGATCGGGCTGAGAAAGAGCAGATCTCTTTACTTGAAATTTTTAGAGACCTTTGACTCTTCTTCTTCCTCTTCCTCTCCATTTAAAAAAGTTTGAAAGCTTCCGCAGCTCTTCAATGGCGCCCAAGAGACGAGCGGGAAAAGAAGTGGCAACTTCTGCAGCGGAGGGTCCTTCTCCTCCTCCCGGTCATCGAACGACCAATTGCTGGTAAGGGACTTCCCCCTTTTGATTAGAGACTGATGTCTCTATTTTAAAGCCGATATTTGGCTATCTTTGGATGAATCCAGAACGATCGAGCATGATCTGTTATTGTTAGGGAATCCATTTTCCTGAATTTTCTCTTATTTTCTTGGACGGGGATCTAAGAACTGAACAGTTCTTCTTTAAGCTTCCGTGCGAGGCTATCACTTGGGCTGTTTTCGTCCTGTTGAACAACAAGATACGGATCTTCCCTTCAATCGTGCCGTAAAGGATTAATGACCATAATGCCCTTTTGACGAAGTTAGTCCTCGGGGCTGTACCGCCTTCTGCTTAAGCTTTCTCGACGCGAAGCTAACACTTGGACATTTTTTGCGAAATGCGGACTTGACTGTGAGGCTAAGCTTTGTCGAAGCTATCGCCTTGCTAGCTTCGCTCAAAGGGCGAGGCTATGCCTTGGTGATAATTATGTCTTTGTGTTCGCTTGGCTGGTGAACTAATCATAATTCCTTTTTGCTTCTGCAGTGCACTATACTCCTGGTCCTTTGAACAATCTATTTGGGATGACCAGAGGAGCGGATGGCAATATCAGCCTGCAATTTCAAGGTCAGGCCTCTCTGTTTAGTGAGCGGAGTTCCGTCATTCGAGACACGCTCATTCACGGTGTGATCAACTCACCACGAGGAGCATTCTGACTACGGCTCTCCTTGAGGATTTTGACCGTCGAGCCTATAGGAAGCCAGATTTCATGTTCGGGGATGCCGCACCGGATCCTGACCACCAACTACTGGCAGGGGAAGGGCAGTGGATTTTCTAGTTGGATGGTGAGAAGTTCTACCTTCCGTCCAACAAGCGACATTTTTCTTTGTCTTCCTTCCAGTGCGTGACGCAGGCTCGGAAGATGTCGTAGGAAGTGAGCCGGAGTATTGATTCTATCCACATAGGAAAATTGATGCTTCAGTCTCCTGGTTGCGCAAGAGCGGGGCCTCCTCATTGCGTAATGGGTCTGCATCCTGGGAATGTGTCACGAGAGATCCCAGTGGGAGAAAATCCTGCAGTGGCGCTGACCTTTGGCAACCAATTTTGCAAAGTTAATGGGAACTACCCAGCCACTGACTTCAGGACTTCAGGACTCCAGGCTGGATTCACCCTCCGAAGGTATGGTGGAGGGATTTAACTGTATACATCCTCGCTCATTTCGAGGAGGATCTGGAGAGGCTAAACCTCTATGAGGCCGTCAGAGCGACTTGCTACGGCATTGAGATGAATGTGGCGTGCTTCTACGCCCATCTTTGAATTGTATTGCCCAGCTTCAGGGACTTTCTTCACCCCTGTCGGTGAGTTGGGTATGGCTTTGCATGAGATGTGGGAAGTCTCTGCTCTGCCTTTTGGGTCTCTCCCATATGAAGAATACTTCCCGTGCGAGGTGGAATTGGCTCTTCTGGAGAAGCAGGAGCCTGCCTTGTCGAGACCTACCGGGAGTTGATGTGCCACTTGTACATCTGCTCCAGTATGCATCGGGGCAGTAAGAACTTCCTGTAGCTTGAAGAGCTGTGGAGATTATTTGTTCCCAGATATGGAGAACACTCCTGAAGCGGCTCACTGTGGAGTTGCTGATGAAGACATCTTTGACTGGATGCAAAAGCACTTCCAAGGGGATCTAGTTGTGAAGGAAGACGATGGTCCATATGAGAAGGGTGATGTCCTTCGGAGTTTTCCATCATCAGGCTCGCCGACCGATGTCCCGGAGGGCACTGCTGGCTGGCTTCTTGACAGTCTGGCTGAAGAGGTGCGTGGTGCCGTCTTCGTCGGGTGACGTCATTCATCCGAACGTCCTGCTGCCTGCTGTTCGTCTAGTCCATGGTCATCCTCTGGGTCTTCTTCCGGCCATGGTGTGCTGTATCCAGAGAGGCCTTCGCGCCTTAACGGAGGCTTTTTGCAGGCCGCCAATAACGAAGTGTGGAAGGGGGCCACTTCGCCTCGCGACGGTCCTAATCCCAGGATAGGTCTGCCGTATACTTATTTTAATGGCGTGGTTCGCCCTGCACTGTCCCTCTTTGATTGAAGCTAGAGAGGACCCCCCGCAAGGTGTTCGAATAGCGCTTCTCCGCCGATTCGAAGGATGCTCGTGGCAGAAGACTTAGTGGCTGAGGCCCATAAATTGGTACGTCGCTATGACGTCTATAGTCTCTTCCGCTATTTTTCCCGTATTCGGGGTGCAGGTTATGAGGAAAAGTTCAAAGATGCGGGGGAGGGGCAGTCGTCCCTGAGCCGGGAATTTTTGAGTGGCTAGTCAGCATCCGGCCCTCACATCTATTATACAGAAGCGGAGATACCTGCTACTTGGAACCTTATGTTCCAAGTCGGTTGCTCGACAGTTTGGATATGACCAACTGTATGTGGGCAACCCAAATCTCCATCTGGCTTTCATGGGGAGTCTCATTGATGGAGCCCGTGCCTGGCGATTTTTCATTGCGGGCTGTACCGAGGCGCGACTGCGTATGCCGTTGAGGACTCCCAATCTTCTAATGACCCTGTGCTTCTGCCAGTGGTATGCAACTTCCAACTCCACACCCCTTGGATTCAAGGCTAACAGCTCTGGTGTGAAGTTAATTTCTCAGCAGCTGAAGTGAAAGGTCTCTGAGAAAAGGGAAGGTAAGAGGGTTCGCGTCCCAGGCATGGAGGAATTCGTTGCTGTGGATGACAGCGAAGCCTCGGATGTAGAATGTCCTCGCTTTGAAGCGGAGACAGGTGCCGGGACTCCTGAAGCTGGTTCTGGCGTGATGGGGACAGTTCCCCCAAGACATGTAGAAGAAGTGGAGGAGGAAGGTTCTGATGCCCCTCTCAAGCGCGGACAGACAGGTGGATCTCATAGGAAGCGGTTGGTGAAGAAGCCCCGTCACCAAGCTCCTACAATTGTCGTAGAGGGTGAACCCTCTGCAGCGTTTCCTCCTGATGCCCATTAGTAGTTGAACCGTCGGTTGCTGAACTGACTACTGGCGAAGTTGCTCCGGACTTAGGTAAGATCAGCTTCGTCTTTGTAATATATCTTTCATGTGTTCCGGACCGCTCATTATCTGCTTCATGATGTAGGAGCTGAGGCGGTGACGAGCCCGAGAGCTGAGGCGGTCGGAGAACAAGGGAACATTATGATCCTCTGTCTGCTTACAACGAGGGTGATGAGGCCGGCTATTTTCCATCCTGGAGGAATTCAGAGGTGATGCAGCTGACGTTGGTCCTTCGGGCCCTGGGACTTTCAAAGGAAGTCCTGTAGCGTCAAGCTCTTTGGGTGGTCCACGGAAGATTCGGCAAGCGGAAGCGGGCCGGCCATTCGTGTTGACTCAGCAAAGGACTTTCCAATAGAGCCCGTAGAGACTAATGCGGCTGCCAAGATGTTTGAGGCGACATCATCCTTTGATATTGTTCCGACCTTTTGGCTTTTACTATTTATTGTGTCTTGTCTAAACACAATTTTGTTGCAGATGTTCCGCCTCGGAGTGCGTCAACTTCAAGGGAACCAGACGATCTTCCCGAGGGGTCAAGGGGTGACATGAGCACTTCGACCGCGACGGATGCTGCTGTGTTGGACGCACTGTATGGTGATCTGCCCCCTTATCGGCCTGAGCTAGCCGAAGGAATAGAGGTTGAAGGAGTGGTAGTCCCGGAGGTGTCTTCACTCCCAATTATATCACGAGTTGGGATGCCGTCAGTTTCGCCAGGTGCGGAGCTGAGAGTGATTACAAGCCCTACTTCCCAACCTGGTGGTCGAGCCTGCTGTTCAGGAGATGGTCACTAGTCCTACCTCAGCGGTGGCTAGTGTACTGATTTCAATGAGGACTCCGCCGAGATCAACGATGATCTGCCCTACCGCTGCAGCCAGTGTTCCCGCCGTTCTTTCACGGTAGTGTCAACCAGGCCGGTGGATTTTTCTGAGGCTGTACGTCTACCAGAAGTGGCCGAGGTTGAAAATGATTTTATAGGTGACATAGTCGATAGCTTTTATAAAGGCTTAGGGCGATCCATCGACCTGGTCTTGAAAGGTTCGACTATGTCGTTTTCAACTTTGAAGGTGGTCCTCTCCCATAGTATTGAAAGTATTCGGGACTTTGAGGGATATAACCAGGCCACTGCCTTAGAACTCCTGGTAGATCAATTTGAGAGGGACGTAGAAGAATGGCGCCGTCTTAGCCGCTCGGACCTGGGGTCTTCAGTTAATGAGCAGTTCGCGCATCTTGTCGCTCAAGTGCATGAAGCCCGTCTTGCTGCTCAGGAAGTTGCTAAGGCTATTTCTTCTGACTTGAAATCTTTGGAAACAAGGCAAGCAGAGGTTGGGAATGCCATTGATGCCTCTACCAGTGCTCTTCTTGATGCTGAAGACAAAATTGGGAAGGCCAAGGAGATGATCAGGAAGGCAAATCTCCTCTTATCCAGGGCTGAACCAGTGTGTCTTGAAGAGACTACGCGGCTTGAGCAGCTTAAGGCTCAGAGTGATGAACTCTCGCGGCAGGAGTTAGCTCAGAGGGCAACCTTGGTGAGGTCGAAGCTCGTTTGGCCCAGGCGACGAACTTTAATAAGGCTGAGCTGAGGTCGCAGGCGCTTGTCCGGGCTGCTAATGATAGGAGGACGAGGCTGGCTTCCCTTGAAGAGCGGATCAGATCTTATGATGTACGCCTGTAATATATGTGCCTCCATGTATCCTATTAATGAAAATAATAATTTTTGTTTTGACTCCCCTGTTGAATCCCCAATTTGTTTTATCTGCTGGATTGTCGTTTCCAAGTTGTATTGCAGCCATTTGAGAGGATAGTCCTTGCTGGATTGAATAATGAGACTTCGCTATCTGCCGGTTCAGAGGTCGCGATGACATAACTGGTTGAGGAGCCACCAAGCCGAAACTGGTTCTTGTCGGAATGAAAGATGAGACCTGTCTTTGTAAATGTTAACAGGCTCGAGGTTGAGACTTAGCTGTCTGCTGGTTCAAAGGTCGCGATGACAATAACCGTTGAGACGCCACCAAGCTCAAGGTTGGTGATACTTATCTTTTGTAAATGTTAATAAGTATCGAGACCTGTCTTCTGTAAATGTCAACAGGGCTCGGGGTTGAGACTAGTCTTTTGTAAATGTCAACAAGCTAGAAATTGAGACTTGTTGTCTGCTGGTTCAGAGGTCGCAATGAAATAACCGATTGAGATGCCACAAGCTCAAGGTTGTAATGGAGTTTAGGAAAAGGTCTCGTTTTCACGGAGAGAAACGAGGAAATCACTGTCATAGGTTAGTGTTAATGTAACAGCAAAATGCATATATGGTCTTACCATTCTATGGATGAGAATTGGTAAGTGATTTTGGAGAGCTCGTCTTCACGGGGAGAAACGAGGGAATCACTGTCATAGGTTTAATGTTAACATAACAGTGAAATGTATATGTGGTCTTACCATTCTATGGAAGAGAATTGGTAAGTGATTTTGGGAGAGCTCGTTTTACTGGGAGAAACGAGGGAACCACTGTCATAGGTTTAATGTTAACGTAACAGCGAAATGTATATGTGGTCTTACCATTCTATGGATGAGAATTGGTAAGTGATTTTGGAGAGGGAATCAACTGGGAACAGGTCCCTTAGGATTTTTAGCAAATCCTCAGCTGTCAACGGGTTTGATATGCCTTTACCAACTATCGTTTGAGTCGGGCTAGCCATGCTATTCCCCTCAGCATGATGAGTTGTCGAGGACTTATGTTGGACTTAAAAGCCAACATTTTCCTCTGTCCTTAATCGCTAAGGATGTTGGATCATCTGGTCAACGTATGTGTAACCTTGATTCTCCTTTAAGACAACTAGTGTATGGCCAGGTTCCTACTAGTTTTGGTTGTATGATCTCGCTTGGAGGAAGAGAAAGGCTCTCTTTGTGTGTACTTTGAATGCGAAGGTCTTGATCAGAGGTGTAATGTTAACTTGATCATAAGAAGGATCCTTAATCAAGGATAATACTTCTTTAAGAACTTGCCATTGACCGGCATCATGAGTAGGTCGCCATCTGAAGTCATAAGGTGGTATGCTCCGTTCGAATAGACTGTTTCTATCACAAACGGTCCTTCCCATTTAGGCTAAAATTTGCCTTTGGTCTTATGCGTCATAACCATCGGTCGTCTGACGGCTAAACCAGGTCTCCTTTCTGGAAGACCCTCTGTTTGACCTTCTTATTGAAGGCTTTTGAGATTCGAGCTTGATATAACTCGATATGCTGCTGAGCTTGAAATCGCTTCTCATCTAAGGCTTCGAGCTCTTGAAGACGCAACCGATCATTGTCCTCTGATGTGATCTTAGTCATTAGAGTGACTCACAATGACGGCATCTGGATTTCCAGCGGGATGACTGCTTCACACCCGTACACCAGGGAAAAAGGCGTATTGCCTGTCGGTGTCCGAACCGTGGTTCGGCATGCCCAAAGACATTCACCGAGCTTTTCGTCCCAATCTTGCTTATTCGAAGAGACGAACTTCTTGAGTAGCTTGATGATCGTTTTGTTGAATGCTTCCGCCAAGCTATTAGCGGTGAGATTATAGGCAGTTGAAGCCACATTCTGAATTCGGTATTTATCGCAGAACCGATAGAATACTTGGCTTATGAATTGGGGACCATTATCATGGATGATCCGCCTAGGGACACCAAATCGATGGATGACATGGTGCTTGATAAACTTAACCACATTAGAGGTTTTGACTTCAACCAGTGGTATGACTTCTGCCCACTTTGAAAAGTAATCGGTTATTGCCAGGATAAACTGGTGACCTCTTGTCGAAGAGGGGCTGATTGCCCTACGACATTGATTTCCCATGCTTCGAATGGCCATGAAGCAACAGTTGGGTGGAGCAACTCCGGGGGCTGGTGTATGAAGTCTGCATGAGCTTGGCATGCTTACACCTTCGTGCATATTGGATGGCATCGGCTATCATGGTCGGCCAATAGTATCCAAGTCTATGCAACCTGTCTTTGAGTTTTAGACCTGGCTGATGAGCTCCGCAAATGCCGTCGTGTGCTTCTTTAAGCACTTCCTGTGCCTCTGAACTCGAAAGGCAACGGAGGAGGACGTCATATGAACGACGGTAAAGGGTCTTCAGAGTTGGATCGTAGTAGAAACGGAGAGACCTTCGTCTGATAGATGCCGCTTCTTTAGGATCGTCTGGCAGCAGACCATGTAAAGCGTAGTCGATGAGAGGAAATCGCCAATCTCTCGGCTCAAGATCCGTCGAGATATTATAGACCTCTCGGGTTCTTAACATATGGTTAGAGCATACAAGATGTCGAGTTGCCACTGTGAGGTGATACTCGGTGTCGGCTGGCAAGGCTAGTGTTGTTGCTAATGCAGCAAGAGCGTCCGCCTTGGTATTCTGAGATCGAGACACATGCCCGATGTAGAAACTTTCAAATAGGTTAGCCAATTCGATGGCTGTATGGTAATAAGGCACCAAATCCTCGTGGCGAACTTCATATTCGCCTTTAATCTGATTGATGATCAGTTTTGAATCGCCATAAGCTTCGAGGTAGCGTACCCCCATTCCATGGGCGAGCTGAAGGCCAATGAGCAGAGCATTATATTTCGCTACATTGTTGGAGCATGATTCCGTCAGGGAGAATGCTCTGGGAAGGACATGATTCTGTGGGGAGATAAACACAACTCCCACTCTGGCAATAATCTTGCCTTTAGGGCCCATTCGCGATGCCTCCATCAAAGAACATCTGCCACACTTCCTCCTCTGAGGTTACATTGAGTCGAAGACTTCATCTGGAATATCCTCGTGAAGTTTTGAATGTTCCGAAACTGGATGAGCAGCCAAGAACTCTGAAGGGCCTGACCTTTAACCGCCTTCTAAGGGGTAAAGATCATGTCGTATTGAGACAAGAGAAGTGCCCACTTGGCCAATCTTGAATTCAGTGATCTTTGGCTTCGTCATAAGAAGACGCAATGGGTTCACTCTGGAGATGACTGTTGGTTTGGCCGACCAAATAATGTCGCGTCTTCTGAACAGCAAAGACGAGAGCTAAACACTCTTTCTCGATAGGATTGTAGCGAGATTCTGCTCCTATGAGGGTTCTGCTCAGATAATAAAGGGCTTGTTGGTGACCATTGTCGTCCTTTGAGCGAGGAGGGCACCGAGAGAATAGTCCATAGCTTTTACATAAAGCAAAAATGGTTTCCCTGATGTGGGGGCCACTAAGACTGGAGGCTTTGTGAGGTATCTCTTGATGTCTTCATAAGCTTCCTGGCAAGCTTGATCCCATACGAAGGAAGCACCCTTTTTCATGAGTTGGGTGAACGGTTGACAGCGGCCTGAGAGATTTGCGATGAATCTTCTGATATAAGCCAGTCTGCCTTGCAAGCCTCTAAGCTCTTTGAGAATCCTCGGTGGATGCATGCTTTGAATGGCTTTGACTTTGTCTGGTTCAAGATGAATCCCTTTTGTTGTAACAAAAAACCCAAGGAACTTGCCACTTGACACTCCCAAGAAGGTTTTGTCGGATTCATTTTCAGCTGATGAGCCCGCATTATGTCGAACATCGTTTTCAAGTCATGAAGATGGTCATCTTTGCTGCGGCTTTTGACAGCAATGTCGTCGACATAGCATTCTACGGTTTTTCGGAGATGATCGCGGAAGATCGTACTCATTGCCCGCTGGTAGGTTGCTCCGGCGTTCTTCAGTCCGAAGGGTATTACAGTGTAACAGTATACCCCCAATGGTGTTCAGAATGAAGTATGCTTCTCGTCGTTGGGATACATCTTAATCTGGTTGTACCCTGAAAAGCCGTCCATGAAAGACATCCTTTCGAATCCACATGTGTTGTCGATCATGACATCGGTGATGGGTAGCGGGAATTCGTCTTTAGGACAGGCCGTATTGAGATCACGGTAGTCGATGCAGATCCGTATTTTCCCGTTCTTCTTGAGGACGGGGACGATGTTGGCTACCCAATCTGGATGTTGTTCCTCCCGGATGAAGCCACATGCAATGAGCTTGTGAACTTCGGCTTCAATAGCTTCCATAATGTTTGGGCGAAACCGACGTTGTTGCTGCTTGACTGGCTTGACGTCGGGCTTGATATTTAGACGGTGCATAGCGACTTGTGGATCAAGTCCGGGCATGTCTTCGTAACTTCATGCGAAGACGTCTATATACTCTTTTATGAGCATTATCAATTCTTCCTTTTCTGTAAGTGATAGGCTTTCACTTATAAAGATGGGCTTAGGGTAGTCTTGACTATCCAAGTTGACCTGCATCATCTTGTCTTCAGTAGGTGGCTCACGCAGTTCGAATCGCTTTTGCCATTGGAGGTCTAAATGCTGGGCCCATGGTTCCTCATCAACAGCTTCTGCGGGCTCCAATTGACTGCTTGAAGTCATATTCAGTCTTTACTTCTGCAAATCAGTTCAACAGTACACTGGCATAAGCAGACGACTGTTCACCCCTAGTTCAACAGTACACCAACAATCAGCTCAGAGCACTGAGGAGGTCTGGACTGCGTATCTAGACACTCACTAAGATCATCTCTGGTGGCTTCAAAGGGTTTTACAGTACACTCACGAAGACCATACTCCAGACAAGATCAAGCTCAGAGTATGTCAAATGATTGTCAGTCTAATCATGAAAAGTATGAATTCAAGCAGAGTCCAAAGTATTTCGAAATCCGTCTCAGTCAACCGCGGAATATCGAAAACTTTGGAGGGGTTCTGTAGGATGTCTAAAAATCACTAAATACAAGTCATCCAAAAGTTGAATTCAAACTCTGGACGCAGGGCTAATCATAGCCACTACCACAGCACCAAGATGGAAGGGTCAAAACCCGTGTCTCAGCTTTACTGCAGTAGCATCACTAAAAGTTCCAAGACGCGAGGGTCAAAACCGGTGTCTCAGCATTACTGCAGTAGCATCACTATAGCACCAAGACGCGAGGGTCAAAACTCGCGTCTCTACTTTACCACAACGACCAAGACATAGAGCCCAGAGCCCGCGTCTCACACAAGCTTGATGCAGAACTTGAAGCTCACATTTCAACTAAAGGCAAAGTTCAAATGTTACCTCAATAGTTAAACGCGAGGCTTGAAGCTGCATTTTAACTACAGAGGAACCCTGCGTCTCAGTTATAACTGCCCTTATTACTAAGTCAATTACTGTCCACGTAATCAGAAAGTTAACCCCAATTATGAAGTGTTTTTAGGGGACACTTTTACCCCCTGAAGCCTTTATAAATAGCCCAGTTTGCTATGAAAGAGGGATCAGAAAAAATCTGGTCAGAGGAACTTCGGTTGTAAGCCGTAGAAAGACTAAGATCTCCAGCTAAAAGAAAGAGTGAGTTCAACTCTTCTAAAAACTTGCTGCATTCAAGTTTGTTCTTGCCTAAAGACTCTTTGAGATTCTTGTTGACAGAAGCTGTGTTACTTCATTCACCATCCAAAGAGAAGATTCTCAAGAAGTCTTGATGTTCACCTGGTCAACGAAAATAAGATTCACCTTTCATCGCCACATCAAGAACCTGACATTAAATAAAGGGGAGATTTGAGCTTAAATATTTCCCCTCTCTTGTAAAAGGATTATTGATCCGCTGTATTTTTTTTACCATCAAATAAAAAATTTACACTTCAATCTTCAATTTTCCCACCAAATAGTCATAGTGGGTATGGTGCCTTTGAAGGTCACGGGAAAGAGGACGTCACCAGTAAGGTCTCGGATCCTCCCTTCACCAATCTTACCTAAAGAAGGGACAGTGATAAAAAACCCATGCTCATTGGATGACTTTCTAGTGGTGGAGCTTCCCATTAAGCAAAGTATTACGGCCTTGAGAAGATCTTCGAACCAGTTGGTCGGGTGGAATCAGAATGCTCCCCTGCATTTTGAACTCGAGAAACACTATTGTTCTCAAGAGGAGAGGGAGTTGATCCGTTATTTCTGGCCGCAGTCAAGAGGATGAACTTCATATATCTTTAATGTTTTGAGGAGTGAGTGCAACCTTTTACTTAGCAAGAGGGACTTTTTTGTACTGTTTTGTTGTAACACTCAATCTTATTGTATAAGAGAGCGCCTTGTATTACTTTTATATATTTGAATATCAATAAAAGTGACAATTTTTCCTATCTTCTTATATGTCTTGACTTCCTCTTTGTATTGAAAATCAGACAAATAGCAGCGGTTACTCTTGATTTGCTAGAAGTGTGATATTTAACATAGCAAGTCAAAGTTGAAAAAATCCATTTAAGGAATTTAAGATTATTGTCAGAGTTGTGATATTGACTTGACAGGTATGGAATAATTTCCATAAACTTACCAATTTATGGATGAAAATGACAAGTGAAACTAAACCATTGGGGTTCTAGAAGAATCTTTACCATTAGAATTATGATATTAACTTAACGGGTTAAATTAAATCTTGTCAGAAGTGTGATATTAACTTGACAAGAATGTGAGCTAGAGGTGTGATATTAACTTAGCTCTACAAGATTTAAGTTTCATTTGAGAAAATCGAAAATACACTGTCATAGGTGTAGTGTTAAAATTGGCAGTAGAGGTAATGCTAGAGGTGTAATTTTGAACTTGGCATTAGTCATCTAGACTTCGATATGGCAGCTTGAGAGAAAGTCATTGTCATAGGTGTATTTTGAACTTAACAATGAAATGGATGCTGAGGTGTGATGTTAAACTTAGCATCGCTCATCTCAGCTTCGATATGGAAGCCTGAGGAAAAGTCATTGTCATAGGTGTATTAATGAACTTATCAATGAACTGGATGATAGAGGTGGATGTTAAACTTAGCATCGCTCATCTCAGCTTCAATATGAAAGCCTGACGAAAAGTCATTGTCATAGGTGTATTGTTGAACTTAACAATGAATTGGATGCTAGAGGTGTGATGTTAAACTTTGCATCGCTCATCTCAGCTTCGATATGAAAGCCTGAAAAAAATCATTCATAGGTGTATTGTTGAACTTAACAATGAACTGGATGCTACAGGTGTGATGTAAAACTTAACATCGCTCATCTCAGCTTCGATATGAAAGCCTGAGAAAAAGTGACTGTCAGAGATTTAATATTAAACTTGGCAGCAACTTAATCACTGTTAGAGGTGTAGTATTAAACTTAATAGTAACTTGTCAGAGTGTGATGTTAACATGATAGTAGTTGATTTGCGATATGAGCAATTTTGAGGACCTGTCATTTTATTAATGAGAATTGACAAGTGGAGTTTGGAATGTCAGAGGTGTAGTATTAACTTGACAAGATTGATTTGCGATATGAGCAATTTTGAGGACTTGCGACTCCATGCAAGGGAGAGACAAGTGAAGTTCGTATTTACTGGGAAGTATTGAAACTTTTTATTGTTAGAGGTGTGGTATTAAACTTAACAATGATTGAGCTTGTGGCCTACCACTCTATGGGAGAGAATTGGTAGGAGACTTTGGTGGAAAATAAATGAATTATCAAAGGTGTAAAATTAATGTGACAATCATTGATTTTCTAGGGACATAGGAGGTTCGCGTTAGAGGTGCAATATTAATATAACAGCAGAGATTTTAAATGAGTTTTGTTGTTAGAGGTTTAATATTAACTTGACTGAATTCACTGGGAATCGGGAAATCTGGTTGTCAGAGATTTACTGTTAACGTAACAAGTCCCAGCTCATTTCGTTGGAGAAATGAACACAGGTATTTTTGTGGCCCTACCATCCTGCGAGTGAGAATTAGTAAGAGATTTTAGAGGAGAGGATGGGACCAAATCCCTTAGAATTTTTAGCAAACCCTCAGCTATCAATAGATTTGGTGTGCCTTTACCAACTACTATTTGAGTTGGGCTAGCCATGCCATTCCCCTTAGCATGATAAGTTATCGAAGACTTATGTTGGACTTAAAAGCTAACATTTTCCTCATCCTTAGCCATCGGAGGTGTCAGATGTCCATAGATACACTAGAGAGAGTAACAAGGCTATAATTGAAGTCTTGCATTTTGTTTCTTCTTCAATGTTTACATCATGCATCATGATAAACTACGCTCGATCGGCTTGACACTGATCGATCGTGATATGATCCAGTGAAGGAAGAAAGAAGCTTTTCTTTGGCGTTCTTTCAAACATCTTGGAAATAGAGTTTTGATCAAAGGTGTAATATTACCTGAACAGGAGAAGAATGCTATCAAGGATAGTATTTTCTTAAGAATTTGCCGTTGATTGGCATCATGAGTGTATCATCATCTGGGGTATAAGTGGTATGCTCCATTCGAGTAGACCGACTCCACTACAAATGGTCCTTCCTATTTGGGTTAGAATTTTCCTTTGGTCTTATGCGTCATCACCATGGGTCTTCTGACGGCTAAAACAAGATCACCTTTCTTAAATGTTCACTCCTTGACTTTCTTATTAAAGGCTCTGATAATTTGAGCTTGATAGAGCTCGATTTGTTGTTGAGCGTGCAGACGTTTATCATCTAAAGCCTTCAGCTCTTGGAATCACATTCGATGCTTCTCCTCATTTGTCATCTTTGTTGTCAAGGCGACGCGTAGAGATGGGATCTGAATTTCTAATGGGAGAACAGCTTCACACCCATATACCAGAGAAAATGGGTGTAGCTTTCATCGGGGTTAGAACCGTCGTTCGATAAGCCCATAAGCATTCATCTAATTTGTAATCCTAGTCTCATTAGCTTTTCGAGACGAATTTCTTGAGAAGTTTTTCAATAGTCTTATTAAAAGCTTCTGCAAGGCCGTTAGCGGCTGGATAGTATGCCGTTGAAGACACACTCTGGATTCTGAACTTATTGCGAACCTTTGAAAGTCTTGGCTGACAAACTGGGGCCCATTATCATGAACAATTCGTCGTGGCATGCCAAAGCAGTAGACTACGTGATGTTTAATGAACTTGATCACGTCAGATGTCTTTACCTCCCTTAAAGGGATAACTTCAGCCCACTTAGAAAAGTAATCGGTTATGGTTAGGATGAACTGATGTCCCTTGGATGAAGGTAGGCTGATAGGACCAATCAAGTCCATTCTCCACATTTCAAATGGCTAGGAAGAAGTTGCAGGGCGAAGATGTCTTAGTTCCCGGTGAATGAAGTCACCATGGATCTGACAAGCATGGCATCGCTTGGCATAAGTTATGGCGTCAGGGATCATCTTTGGCCAATAATACCCCAGTCTTCGAAGTCAATATCCAAGTTTTGGACCACGTTGGTGAGCCCCGCACAGCCGTCATGCTCTTCTTTGAGTATTTCCTGTGCCTCCATTAGTGACAGTCAGTGGAGGAAGATCCCATCATGCGATCGGCGATACAGTGTTCTTGTGATCGCATTATTGTAGACTTTAGGGGCTTTCTTTCTGATGGCAGCCGTCTCTTTGGGGTCATCAAGAGAGATATCGTACAATTCCTAGTCGATATGGGAATCACCAATCCTGGAGCTCTGGACCTATTGAAGTCTCTAGAGCTTCTTTGACCAGACGGTCTCCTATCTGCTTTTGGTGGTCTTCAAAAGTGAATCTTGGGCAATACAGGTCATGGTTATATACGAGTATTTTCTCTACTACTCTGGCTAGAAGAGCCAAGAAGCAGCGAGAGATGCCAGTGCATCTGCATGTGCATTTTGCTAGCGAGGTACACGATCAATGTAAAAGTTTTTAAACCTCTCAGCCATATAGATAGTTGCATTATAGGGTACTAAGTCTTCATGTCTGACTTTGTACTCCCTGCGAAATTGATTAACGATGAACTTTGAGTCACCATATGCTTCGAGATTTTTAACGCTAATCTCATTGGCGATTTGCATCTCGATCAAGAGAGCATTGTATCGCGCTACATTATTAGAACATGGCTCAGTTAATGAGAATGCACGAGGGATTACGTAGTTCTATGGGGAGATAAGGAGGACTACCCCCACTCCTGTTACGATATTTCCTCGCAGACCCGTTCTTGATGCACCGACGAAGAAGAGTTGCCACACCTGTCCTTTGAAATATGTCTGGGTTAAGCAAACTTCAACGATCTCATCTGGGAGATTCTTATAAAGTTTGGTCGCCCTTAGATCTGGATGCTCAGCAAGAAAATCTGCCACCGCCTGTTCCTTCGAAGCTTTTTGCGGCAGGAATTGCATCTCATATTGGGAGAGCAATATGGCCTATTTTACCAATCAACCATTTAGTGATGATGGCTTGTCATAAGCAATCTTAAAGGATTGACTTTTGATATGACATATATAGTTTGGCCCACCAAATAGTATCGTATTTTCTGGACGGCGAATACCAACGCCAAACATTCCTTTTCGATCGGATTGTACCGATGTTCAGCTCCGATCATAGTTTTACTCAAATAGTAGATTGCCTGCTCGTATCCCTGATCATTATTCTGGGCTAGCAAAGCTCCTAAAGAATGATCCATCGCTCGGATGTATCTCATGAAAGGTTTTCCTGACACCGGAGCTGTAAGAATAGGTGGTTCCATGAAGTACTGCTTGATTTCCTCGAATGCTTGTTGCAAGCGTCATCCCAAATGAATGAAACACCCTTCTTTATCAATTTGGTGAAGGGTTAGCATCGTCCTCAGAGATTGGAGATAAACCTCTGGATATGTGCTAATCCCCTTGCAATCCTCTAAGCTCCTTGAGATTCCTTAGAGGTTACATCTCCTAGATAGCACGGACTTTCTCTGGGTAAAGGTGGATTCCTTTGGATGTAACAACAAACCTTAGGAATTTACCGCTAGCTACCCCCAGGAAGGATTTGGTGGGATTCATTTTTAACTGCTGTGCCCGCATGATATTGAATACTGTCTTCAGATCTGCCATGTAATCACCTTTGGCACGGCTTTTTACAGCAATGTCGTCGACGTAGCATTCCACTGTTTTGTGTATATGCTCATAGAAAATTGCATTCATACCTCTCTGGTATGTTGGCCCGCGTTCTTTAATCCGAAGGACATGACAGTATAACAATACACCCCCAATGGCGTCCTGAAAGATGTATGCTTTTCATCATTAGGTTACATCTTGATTTGATTGTATCCCAAGAATCCATCCATGAAGGACATCCGTTCAAACCCATACGTGTCATAATATCTGTGATTGGAAGGGAGAATTCATCTTTAGGACTCATTTAGATCGCAAAAATCAATGCAAACCCATCTTTCCATTTTTCTTGGTAACGGGGGCGATATTGGCTACCCAATCAAGGTGTTGTTCCTCCCTGATAAAATCGGAGTCTATAAGCTTCTTGACTTCCGACTGGATTGCTTCCATTATTTCTGGACGAAACCGTCGCTGCTATTGTTTAACTAGTTTTGCATCCAAATTGATGTTGAGGAGATGCATAGCCACTTAAGGATTAAGCCCAGGCATATCCGCGTAATTCCAAGCGAAAACATCTATATACTCCTGCACAAGAGATATTAGATCTTCCTTCTCGAAGGGTGATAAGCGAAAGCTTATAAAGATGGGCTTACGATTAGCCTTATCTCTCAGATTGATCTGGGTGACCTTATTTCTCTGTGGGTGATTCACGTTATACGAAGAGAATATCCCAGAGAGTGTTTAGGTGTTTGATCTATGGATCTGTATCTGACTGGATCGTTTCTTTATCTCCATCTTCCGGTGTTTTCCATTGATTTGCAAAGGGAAAAACTTACAATAAAAAGAGTTGAGGAGCTAAATTACAAGTATTCTTAAAAAGATTACAAGTAGATCCCTCAGAGATTCTGGAGAAGTGTGTCGATAGGAGTCTGGTCAGCGCGCGACCACTTTGTCCCTTTGACGATGCGAGCAATGAGATTCCCTTCTTGCCTGGTTCCGGGAATCAGAGAACAGAAGGTTGGTAGAACCCTCTTGCTACTTCTCAAAACCGCCTTCAATTAGGAATTCCTTCTCGCCTGGTTCCAGAGATCCCTTAAGAAGAAAGTATTAGGGTATCAGCACCCTGATTAGAGAAGTGATTCTCTAAAAGTCTCTGAATTCAAGAGAATAGATCTCGGTTTGTGCACGGTGCGTCCTTTCGAGAAGTCTGCCGTCTCTCTGGAGCCTGTGCGTGGTCTCTACTTCCGGAGGTGCCCCCTTCTCCTTGTGCCCCTGGTGGGCTATTTATAGGAGAGTAGGGGTATAACTGTCCCTTGAAAATATGGAAAACAGATTGAATCAAATCTGTTTAAATCTGGAAAGAAGCCTTGCTGCGAGGTTAGGATCAGCTTCTGCGAAGCTAGAAATGGCAGGTCGGTTGATCCTCTTGATCTGTTTTGATCATTTTCATATCGTTGGAGGATTTCCCTGATCTTCTTACTCGTTTTAGAAGAGTCAAGAGATTGTGGCAATCAACTGCCAAATTTGATCTCAGATTTGATCTTGATTGGATTTGATCTCAACCTGATTAGATTTGATCTCATCTGGAGATTTAATTGGTCAAAGGTTGACCATATTAGACCCGCAGCGGCGCTGCCCGCTTTGAACTCACAGCGGTGCTGGAGGCAGTATCTGGCGAAGTTAGAGGAAGGCTTCTTCGGCGGAACTAGATGTCATCTGTTGCGAAGCTACTATATACCCTTTCAGCGCAGTTGCATGTGGCTTCAGGCGGAGCTGACTCTCTCTGCGGAGTTATGGCGAAGCTATGAGTTAACTTCTTGACGGAGCTTTGAATGGCTTCAAGGCGAAGTTGGATGATCTTAGCCTCTCAGGCGAGGCTATCCCTTTGGGCTCATGTGATGCTAAGTGCTAGCATCTTTAGACCTGCTGAGGTCTGTTTAGACACAATCTGGGCTCACTGTCTGCTTGCTGGATCAGTGGAGTCCAAGTTGCTTCTTGTCCCTCGGAGATGGATGAAAACTGGTCGTCAGCTTGTTTGTTACTTTTCTTTTGTAAATGTCAATAAGTTTAGACACTGTTCAGGCCAGTAAGAATCTTATCTTTTTTAAGTCTCAATAGGACCCCCTTCAAAGTTTTCGAAAGTCTGCAATGGCTCAGACTTCGAAATACTTTGAATTACTTTGATCGGTGGTATGTGAAGTACGAACGTCGCCATGGTGATTGAGTTCAGCTTCGCTTTTAATCCTGCTTTGGGATAAGTTCGCCGAAGAATCATGTAGATTCGCGTCTGGATAGCTTCACATCCGGCTTCTAGGAATAAGTTCGCTCTAGAGCATCTGTTGGTTTCCCGAGGCCCTCTGTGGGCCGGTTACGAGAAAGATCACTCTTTCTCTCGCATTAATCGAGGGAGATATTCTTCCCTTGTGCATTTTCGAGGGAGGATATTCCCTCTCTTCAAGGCATCTTCTGGGCATAATAAACGCCTTTATGAGGGAGAGCGTTTCTTCCTTTGCACGGTTCCAAAGGAAACCGTCCCTTTTCTCAAGGCGCAATAAATGCCTAAATGCGCTCGTGCTTCCACACTTGAGGCGGCAGTGCTCAGGCCATGAGGCCTATAAATAGGACATTTGAGGTCCTCTGAAGAGAAGTGATCTGCTCTTCTTCTCTTTTCTTGGTTGAGAGAGATACTCAGATCTCTGAATTAGTGGGGATGCCCACTCTAGTTATTACCCGGCCAAGGACCGGTAAGTCTTGATCATTCAGAGACTTCACCAATAATCTTTTAGGGAGTTCATCTCCCTTAGTTTAGCTTTAGCTTTAATCAGCTGCTTCAGGATTAATTTCCCTTGCTCTCCATTTAACTGATCTGCAGAGAAGGATTTCAGCATAGCTTCCCAGTGAAGCTATCATTTTGACTTGATCAAAGAAAGATCACTGTATGCGTGTTAAGTTCGCCACACATGCAAAACTCGGGACTTAGTCTCTTCAAAGTTGAGCCAGTCTTGCCATATAGGTGGGGCTAAGACTGCGTCCCTCAGGATCAGTCTGGCTTAGCCATATAGGCGAGGCTAGGACTTGGCATTTGCTGAGCTAGCCCATCATCACTGTGCAAGAGAGGCTATTCTCTGCTTTAACTGAAATCAATACTTGACTGAATGGGATTGCTTCGCCCCAAAGAATTTGACTTAGTGCTTTTGCAGCTTCTCCTGTGTTTAACTGCTAATTTGTTCTGGTTTACATTGCAGTGAGCTATGTTCGCTAATCTTGTGACTTGATGAATGAAACCAGGAAATTTCCTCTTGCTTTTCCAGTTGAGACTTTACCCTTAAGCAGGAGGAAAAAACTGGGGCAGCCACTGTGCGTCCCAGCGGAGGTTGGCAGTCGCTTATCCGAGATGATCCACTTCGAGGCGAGGCTGGTAGTCGCTTATTCGAGATGATCCACTTCGGGAAAGCGGACGTCACCTGTAAGGTCGCGGATCTTTCCATTGCCAATTTTCATTAAAGAAGATCCAACCTGCTGGTGGCGATCAGTCCTCTGCCAATTTTAATCAGAGAAGGTTTGGCTTCCTGGTGGCACAATCTGTCCTGTTGGCACAATCTGTCCTGGTGGCACCTTCTATCATTATGTGAAGGATTACAGCCTTGTGCAGGAGGAAGGCCTTTCGTGTCCAGTTGGTTTCGCTTGAAAGTAGATAAGACACTCGTATGCCTCTTGAGCAAATGATTCTGTTGTATGAAACACAACCTTGATGTAGTATCAATGTACCTTTCCTTTTAAATCAATGAAAGTTCATTTTCTGCTCATTTGATTTTTGCTTTGCCTTCATTCTGAATTGGCTCAGCGGAATTAGACTTCATGCGAGGTTAAAGATAGAATTCCATCTGAAACAGGAATGAGCTTCCGGCGAAGCTAGCATATCTGCGAAGTTCGGCCTATGCCTTCAGCGGAGTTAAGGCAATCCTGTTGGCGAAGTCATATCGTGTATTGTGCGAAGTCTGCATTTTAACTCGTGGCGAAGTTAGCCCTTAATTGGGCTGAATCAGCGCTTCTTAGGAAGGCGCTTTAGGCGTCGTTTCAAATTAATTTGAAACGACATCCTGTACTCTTTTCGAGGCGTCGTTTCAGGCGATCATCGGCCTATAAAAGCCCGGTCGGGCTGAGAGAGAAAGTCATTATTTCTCTTTGAATTTTTCAGAGCACTTGACTCTTCTTCTTCTTCTTTCTTCTTCATCAAGAGTTTAAGAACTTTCACAGTTCTTCAATGGCGCCCAGGAGACGAGCGGGAAAAGAAGTGGCAACTTCTGTAGGGAGGGTCCTTCTCCTCTCTCCTCCGTCATCGAACGACCAATCGCCGTAGGGAACTTTCCCTTTTGATTTAGAGACTGCCGTCTCTCTTTTAAAGCCGATGTCTGGCTGTCTTTGGATGAACCCAAAAATGATCAATTAAGACCTACTATCTTTATGGAATTCAATTCTCTGAATTTCCTTGCTTTTTTAATCGGGAACCCAAGAACTGAAGAGTTCTTCTTTAAGCTTCCAGGGAAGCTATCACTTGGGCTGTTTTCATCCTGTTGAATAACAGGACGCACAGCTGTCCTTTCAAACATGACTGAAAAGGACCTAATGCCCTTGAAGTGATTTTTGACCCTAGTGTCCTTCTGACAAAGTTAGTTCTCAGGGCTGTACCGCCTTCTGCTTAAGCTTCTAAAGCGAAGCTAACACTTGAATATTTGTTGCGAAGTGCGGAATTAACCGCAACTGCAAAGCTAAGCTTTGGCGAAGCTGTCACCATGTTAGCTTCGTTCAAAGAGCGAGGCTATGCCTTGGTGGAAATCATGTTTTTGTTTAGGCCTCCGCCTGGCTGATGAACTAATCATAGTTTCTCTTTATTCCTGCAGTGCACTACACTCCTGGTCCTTTGAACAATCTATTTGGGATGACCAGGGGATTGGACGGCGATGTCAGCCTACAATTCCAAGGGCAGGCTTCTCTGTTTAGTGAGCGGAGTTCTCTCGCTCGAGACATGCTTATTTATGGTGAGGAGCAACGCACCATGAGGAGCATTCTGACTACGGCTCCCTTGAAGATTTTGACCGTCGAACCTATAGGAAGCCCGACTTCATGTTCGGGGATGCCGCGCCAGATCCTGATCGCCAGCTGTTGGCCGGGGAATTTTTGAGTGGCTAGTCAGCATCCGGCCCTCACATTTATTATACCGGAGTGGGGATAGCTGCTACTTGGAGCCTTATGTTCCAAGTCGGTTTGCTCAACAGTTTGGATATGACCAACTGTATGTGGGCAACCCAAATCTCAATCTGGTTTTCATGGGGAGCCTTATTGATGGAGCCCGTACTTGGCGATTTTTCATTGCGGGCTGTACTGAGGCACGGCTGCGTATGCCGTTGAGGACTCCTAACCTTCTAATGACCCTGAGCTTCTGCCAGTGATATGCGACTTCCAACTCCACACCCCTTGGATTCAATGCTAATAGTTCTGGTGTGAAGTTAATTTCTCAGCGGCTAAAGCAGAAGGTCTCTGAGAGAAGGGAAGGTAAGAGGGTTCGCGTCCCGGGCATAGAAGAATTCGTTGCTGTTGATGACAGCGAAGCCTCGGATGCGGAAAGTCCTCGCTTCGAAGCGGAGGCAGGTGCCGAGACTCTTGCAGCTGGTTCTGGCGTGATGGGACAGCTCCCCGAAGACATGTAGAAGAAGCAGAGGAGGATCCCGACGTTCCTCTTAAGCGCAAACGGACAGGTGGGTCTCGTAGGAAGCAGTTAGTGAAAAAGCCCCGTCGCCAAGCTCCTACAGTTGTTGTAGGGGACGAACCATCTGAGTGCTTCCTTCTCTTGCCCTGTTAGTAGTTGAATCGTTGGTTCCCGAATTGACTACTAGCGAAGTCGCTCCAAACCTGGGTAAGATCAACTCCGTCCTTATAATATACCTTATATGTGTTTTAGACAGCTCATCATTTGTTTTATGGTGCAGGAACTGAGGCAGCGACAAGCCCGAGAGCTGAGGCCGTTGGAGAACAAGGGGAACATTATGATCCCCTATTTACTTATAAAGAGGGTGATGAAGCTGGGTATTTCGCGGTCTCAGAAGGGTCCGGAGGTGATGCAGCTGATGTTGGTCCTTCGGGTATCGGGACTTCGAGGAGAAATTTCGATACTTCTAGCTCCCTTGGGTGGACAACGGAGGGTTCGGCGAGCGAAAGCGGGCCGGTCATTCGTATTGACTCCGCTAAGGATTTTCCAATGGAGCCTGTAGAGACTGGTGTGGCCGCCAAGACGATTGAGGCGACATCATCTTTGATATTGCTTTGGCTTTTTGACTTTTACCATTTGTTGTGTCCTGCCTAACACAACTTTGTTGCAGGTGTTCCGCCTCTGGGTGCATCAACTTCAAGGGAGCCAATCGATCTTCCCGAGGGGTCCAGGGGTGACATGAGCACTTCGATCGCGGCAGATACTGCTGTGTTGGATGCTTTGTATGGTGACCTGCCCCCTTATCGGCCTGAGCCAGCCAGAGGAACAGAGGTTGAAGGGACGGTAGTCACGGAGGTAACTTCACTCCCAACTATATCAATGAGTGAGGTGCCATCAGTTTTGCCAGGTGCGGAGCTGCGGGTGATTACAAGTCCTACTTCCCCAACGCTGGTGGTTGAGCCTGCTGTCCAGAAAATGGTCACTAGTCCTACCTCGGTTGTGGCTAGTGTACTGGTTTCAATGAGGACTCCGCCGAGATCACCGATGACCTGCCATGCTGCTACAGCCAGTGTTCCCACTGTTGGTTCCACGGTAATATCAACAAGGCTGGTGGAATCTTCTGAGGGTGCGCGTCTGCCAGGAGTGGCTGAGCTGAAAATGAATTTGTAGCTGAAATAGTCGACAGCTTTTATAAAGGTCTGAAGCGATCCATTGATCTAGTATTGAAAGGCTCGACTATGCCATTTTCTACTTTAAAGGTGGTCCTTTCCTGAAGTATTGAGAATATCTGGGACTTTGGAGGGGATAAGCAGGCCGCTGCATTAGAGCTTCTGGTTGACCAATTTGAGAGGGACGTAGAAGAATGGCGCCGTCTCAGCCATTCGAACTTAGAGTCTTCAGTTGATGAGCAGCTTGCGCACCTTATCGCTCAAATGCATGAAGCCCATCCCGTCGCTAAGGAAGCCGCTAAGGCTATTTCTTTGGACTTGAAATCCTTGGAGACAAGGAAGATAGAGCTCGGGGACGTTATCGATGCTTCTAGCTGTGCTCTTCTTGACGCTGAAGATAAAATTGAAAAGGCCAAGGAGATGATCAGGAAGGCAAATCTTCTCTTATCCAAGGCTGAACCTGTACGTCTTAAAGAGATAGTGCGGCTTGAGCAACTCAAGGCTTAGAGTGATGAGCTTTCGCGGCAAGAGTTGGCTCAAAGGGCAACCTTGCCGAGGTCGAGGCTCGCTTGGCCCAGACGGCGAATTTTAACGAGGCTGAGTTAAGGTCGCAGGCACTTGTTAGGGCTGCCGATGATAGGGAGACAAGGCTGGCCTTCCTTGAAGAACAGATCAGATCTTATGACGTACACTCGTAGCTTGTAATATGTGTACCTCTATGTATCCCTTTCTTTTTGGAATCAATAAAAGTAATTTTGTTTTGACTCCCTATCGAATCTCTGACTTGTTTTATCTGCTGAATTGTCGTTTCCAAGTTGTATTGCAGCCACTTGAGAACATAGTCCTTGCTGGATTGAATAATGAGACTTGGCTATCTGCCGGTTCAGAGGTCGCACTGACGTAACCGGTTGAGAAGCCACCAAGCTCAAGATTAGCCTTTGTGGGGCTAAAAGGGTAATACTTCTGTTTTGTAAATGTCAACAAGTATCGAGACCTATCTTTTATAAATGTCAACAGGCTCGAAATTAAGACTTGGCTGTCTGCTGGTTCAGAGGTCGCAATGATATAACCGAATGAGACGCCACCAAGCTCAAGGTTGGTGATACTTGTCTTTTGTAAATGTCAACAAGTATCGAGACCTGTCTTTTGTAAATGTCAACAGGCTCGAAATTGAGACTTGGCTGTCTGCTGGTTCAGAGGTCGCAATGACATAACCGAATGAGACGCCACCAAGCTCAAGGTTGGTGATATTTGTCTTTTGTAAATGTCAACAAGTATTGAGACCTGTCTTTTGTAAATGTCAACAGGCTCAAAATTGAGACTTGGCTATCTGCCAGTTCAGAGGTCGCGATGACATAACTGGTTGAGATGCCACCAAGCTCAAGGTTGGTGATACTTGTCTTTTGTAAATGTCAACAAGTATCAAGACCTGTCTTTTGTAAATGTCAACAGGCTCAAAATTGAGACTTGGCTGTCTGCTGGTTCAGAGGTCGCAATTGAAAATCACCTAGAGCGGGGGTGAATAGGTGATAATGCTAATCAATGGACAAATTTAAAAATTAAGATGTAACAATCACCACACAAGATTCACAAGATGAATGAAAACAAGTAAATATAGCAATAATGATGATAAGCAAGTAATGAGTGCAAGAATGTAAACCAATCGCAAACACAAGGATATGTTATCGAGGTTCGAGCACCCAGCTCTACTCCCCGCCTTCCCCAGAAGGATTCTAGCTACTTCCACTATCTCAAATAAATCACAATTACACCGGAGTACCTAACTCCACAATCTCGATTACAAGCAATTTCTGAGTAGTCAAAGACCACAAACTCTCTCTTTCAAATGTCTCTTCCCTTACAAAAGGTCCTTAGAGAACAATGAGTAGGAATGAAGCTCTTGTTGTAAGTGAAGAAAGAAAATTAAATCAGAGAGTATTTCAAAAACCACTTCAGAAAATGAGAGAGAATTTCAGCACAAAAATCAAGAAACAAATCTCTTTTGAAAGCCTTAAACTTTTGAATTTTTCTTGCAAAAATTGTTGTAAACAAACTCTCCCCAAACACCCCTATTTATAGGAGAGGGCTAGGGTTAAGGGATAAAACATAATTAGGATTAATCAGAGAGTATTAGGTTTGAAATATATCCCTTAAACCAATTTTAAACACAAGAAGACAAAATAAAACAGCTCATTAAAAACTGCCCGTTACTGTTCAAACGGATAGTTCGGTCGACTGGTCGGTCGACCGCACGTTCAAAATTATGACCGTTGCAGGCCAGCGGTCGACCGCCCGGTCGACCCAATCTATCCGAGAGCAGACTGAGTTACAGTCGTCGACCATGCGGTCGACCGCAAAAACGTGCACACTGATACATGTACACCCAGAACTACAGTCGACTGGCCGGTCGACCGGCCAAACCTGTCATAGGTCTGGTCGACTGTCCGGTCGACTGGTTCAGGTCAAAACCAGGTTTTGGACAGAAAATTAAAGGGATTTTGATTTTGACAAAAATACTTTTGAACAGGGATTAGCATAAAACATAAATATATATCTGTAGGCAAAATCTTGTATGCAAAATATTTTTGTATAAATTATAAGAGATTATTTTGGATTAAGTATGTGCGCAAAAACGTGTATGATAGAGCTTCAAACCTATCCACTATTCTTTAACAAACTATAAAACTAAAAACAAAAGAATTAAAGACTTCTTGAGCAATCTTCAAGTCTTTGAGCCATGCTATCCTTGCTAGAGCCTTCTTCTTCTATGATCCTTCCTTGATGTGCAATATGCCTTCATAGCTTTATGAACCTAGAAGTTGTTGCAATAGCAAGCAATGCCCTCCAAACATGGTACTTATCCTGAAACTTATCTTAAGCAAATTCATTAGTACCAAATAGCTCTTATTTGGTTTGTCATCATCAAAACACAAACAATTGGAGAGTGTAACCTCTTGGGCCAACAGCAATGACATAACCGAATGAGACGCCACCAAGCTCAAGGTTGGTGATACTTGTCTTTTGTAAATGTC
Organism: Agave tequilana; assembly: GCA_038442645.1. Lineage (NCBI taxonomy): Eukaryota > Viridiplantae > Streptophyta > Magnoliopsida > Asparagales > Asparagaceae > Agave > Agave tequilana. The sequence goes on from JAVJIF010027076.1 coordinate 26,370, forward strand.
AACAAGTATCGAGACCTGTCTTTTGTAAATGTCAACAGGCTCAAAATTGAGACTTGGCTGTCTGCTGGTTCAGAGGTCGCAATGACATAACCGAATGAGACGCCACCAAGCTCAAGGTTGGTGATACTTGTCTTTTGTAAATGTCAACAAGTATCGAGACCTGTCTTTTGTAAATGTCAACAGGCTCGAAATTGAGACTTGGCTGTCTGCTGGTTCAGAGGTTGCAATGACATAACTGAATGAGACGCCACCAAGCTCAAGGTTGGTGATACTTGTCTTTTGTAAATGTCAACAAGTATAGGTGAGACCTGTGTTTTGTAAATGTCAACAGGCTCAAGGTTGAGACTTGTCTTTTGTAAATGTCAACAAGCTCAAAATTGAGACTTGGCTATCTGCCAGTTCAGAGGTCGCGATGACATAACTGGTTGAGAAGCCACCAAGCTCAAAGGTGATACTTGTCTTTTGTAAATGTCAACAAGTATAGGTGAGACCTGTCTTTTGTAAATGTCAACAGGCTCAAGGTTGAGACTTGTCTTTTGTAAATGTCAACAAACTCAAAATTGAGACTTGGCTGTCTGCCAGTTCAGAGGTCGCAATGACATAACTGATTGAGATGCTGCCAAGCTCAAGGTTGGTGATACTTATCTTTTGTAAATGTCAATAAGTATCGGTGAGACCTTTTTTTTGTAAATGTCAACAGGCTCAGGGTTGAGACTTGTCTTTGTAAATGTCAACAAGCTCAAAATTGAGACTTGACTATCTGCCAGTTCAGAGGTCGCAATGACATAACTGATTGAGACGCTACCAAGCTCAAGGTTGTAATAGAATTTAGGAAAAAGGTCTCGTTTTCACGGGAGAAACGAGGGAATCACTGTCATAGGTTTAATATTAACGTAACAGCAAAATGTATATGTGGTCTTACCATTCTATGGATGAGAATTGGTAAGTGATTTTGGAGGTCTCGTTTTCACGGGGAGAAACGAGGGAATCACTGTCATAGGTTTAATGTTAACGTGACAGCGAAATGCATATGTGGTCTTACTATTCTATGGATGAGAATTGGTAAGTGATTTTGGAGAGGGAATCAAATGGGAACAAGTCCCTAAGGATTTTTAGCAAATCCCCAGCTGTCAACGGGTTTGATATGCCTTTACTAACTACCGTTTGAGTTAGGCTAGCCATGCTATTCCCCTCAGCATGATGAGTTATCGAGGACTTATGTTGGGCTTGAAGGCCAACATTTCCCTCTTATCCTTAACCGTTAAAGGTGTTGGATCATGTGATTAATGCATGTGTAACCTTGATTATCCTTTGAGACAACCAGTGTATGACCAGGTTCCTACTGGCTTGAGGTTGCATGATCTCGTTCGGAGGAAGAGAGAGGCTCTCTTTGCGTGTACCTTGAATATGAAGATCTTGATCAGAGGTGTAATGTTAACTTGATCATGAGAAGGATCCTTTATCAGGGATAATACTTCTTTAAGAACTTGCCATTGATCGGCATCATGAGTAAGTCGCCGTCTGAAGTCATAAGACGGTATGCTCCGTTTGAATAGACTGTTTCTATTACAAACGGTCCTTCCCATTTAGGCTGAAATTTGCCTTTGGTCTTGTGCGTCATAATCATCGGTCGTCTGACGGCTAAAACCAAATCTCCTTTCTGAAAGACTCTTTGTTTGACCTTCTTATTAAAGTCTTTTGAGATTCGAGCTTGATACAACTAGATGTGTTGCTGAGCTTGAAGCCGCTTCTCATCTAGGGCTTCGAGCTCTTGAAGGCGTAACCGATCATTGTCCTCCGATGTGATCTTTGTCGTTACAGTAACTCGTAATGACGGCGTCTAGATTTCCAACGGGATGACTGCTTCGCACCCATACACCAAAGAAAAAGGCGTGTTGCCTGTCGGGGTTCGAACCGTGGTTCGGTATGCCCGAAGACATTCACTAAGCTTTTCGTCCCAATCTCGCTTATTCGAGGAGACGAACTTCTTGAGTAGCTTGATGATCGTTTTGTTGAATACCTCCGCCAAGCCATTAGCGGCGGGATTATAGGCGGTTGAAGCCACATTCTGAATTCGGTATTTATCGCAGAACCGATAGAATACTTGGCTTATGAAGTGGGGACCATTATCATGGATGATCCGCCTAGGGACACCAAATCGATGGATGACATGGTGTTTGATGAAATTAACCACGTTAGAGGTTTTGACTTCAACCAGTGGTATGGCTTCTGCCCACTTTGAAAAGTAATCGGTTATTGCCAGGATAACAGGTGTCCTCTTGTCGAAGAAGGACTGATTGGCCCTACGACGTCGATTCCCCATGCTTCGAATGGCCATGAAGCAACAGTTGGGTGGAGTAACTCCGAAGGCTGGTGTATGAAGTCCGCATGGATTTGGCACACTTTACACCTTCGTGCATATTGGATGGCATCGGCTATCATGGTTGGCCAATAGTATCCAAGCCTATGCAACCTGTCTTTGAGTTTTGGACCCGGCTGATGAGCTCCGCACGTGTGCTTCTTTAAGCACTTCTTGCGCCTCTAAATTGGAAAGGCAACGGAGAAGGACACCGTCATATGAACGGCGGTAAAGTGTCTTCAGAGTTGGATCGTAGTAGAAACGGAGAGACCTTCGTCTGATAGATGTCGCTTCTTTAGGATCGTCTGGCAGCAGACCATGTAAAGCGTAGTCGATGAGAGGAAATCACCAATCTCTCGGCTATAGACTTCTTGGGTTCTGAACATATGCTTATAGCATACAAGGTGTCGAGTTGCCACTGTGAGGTGATACTCGGTATCGACTGGCAGGGCTAATGTTGTTGCTAATGCAGCAAGAGCGTCTGCCCTGGTATTCTGAGATCGAGACATGTGCCCGATGTAGAAACCTTCAAATAGGTTAGCCAATTCGATGGCTGTGTGGTAATAAGGCACCAAATCCTCGTGGCGAACTTCATATTCGCCTTTAACCTGATTGATAATCAGTTTTGAATCACCGTAGGCTTCAAGTAACGTACCCCCATTCTATGGGCGAGCTAAAGACCAATGAGCAGAGCATTATATTCTGCTACATTGTTGGAGCATGACTCTGTCAGGGAGAATGCTCTGGGAAGGACATGATTCTGTGGGGAAATGAACACAACCCCCACTCCGGCAATAATCTTGCCTTTAGGGCTTATTCGTGATGCCCCATCGAAGAACATCTGCCACACTTCCTCTTCTGAGGTTGCGTTAGACTCGAAGACTTCATCTGGAATATCTTCGTGAAGTTTTGAGTGTTCCGGAACTGGATGAGCGGCCAAGAATTCTACAAGGGCCTGGCCTTTAACCGCCTTCTGTGGGGTAAAGATCATGTCGTATTGAGACAAAAGAAGCGCCCATTTAGCTAATCTTGAGTTCAATGATCCTGGCTTCGTCATGAGAAGGCGCAAAGGATTCACTCTAGAGATGACATGTATGGTTTGGCCAACCAAATAATGTCGTGTCTTCTGAACGGCAAAGACAAGAGCTAAACACTCTTTCTCGATAGGATTATAACGAGATTATGCCCCTATCAGAGTCCTGCTCAGATAATAAATGGCCTGCTCGTGACCATTGCCGTCCTTTTGAGCAAGGAGGGCACCAAGAGAATGGTCCAGAGCTTTCGCATAAAGCAAGAATGGCTTCCCTGATGTAGGGGCTACTAAGACTGGAGGCTTCGCGAGGTATCTCTTGATGTCTTCATAAGCTTCTTGACAAGCTTGATTCAATATGAAGGAAGCACCCTTTTTCATGAGTCGGGTGAATGGCTGACAACGGCCTGAAAGGTTTGCGATGAACCTTCTGATATACGCCAATCTTCCTTGCAGGCCTCTAAGCTCTTTGAGGTTCCTCGGTGGATGCATGCTTTGAATGGCTTTGACTTTGTCTAGGTCAAGATGAATCCCTTTTGACGTAACAATGAACCCAAGGAATTTGCCACTCGACACTCCCAAGAAGGATTTTGTCGGATTCATTTTCAGTTAATGAGCCCGCATTATGTCGAACATCGTTCTCAGATCGCGAAGATGGTCATCCTTATTGCGGCTTTTGACAGCAATGTCGTCGACATAGCATTCCACTGTTTTTCGAAGATGGTCGCGAAAGATTGTACTCATTGCCTGCTGATAGGTTGCTCTGGCGTTCTTTAGCCCGAAGGGCATTACGGTGTAGCAGTATACCCCCAAGGGTGTTCGGAACGAAGTATGCTTCTCGTCGTCGGGATACATCTTAATCTGATTGTACCCTGAAAAACCGTCCATGAAAGACATTCTTTCGAATCCACAAGTATTGTCAATCATGACATCAGTGATGGGCAGTGGGAATTCGTCTTTAGGACAGACTGTATTGAGATCACGATAGTTGATGCAGATCCGTATCTTCCCGTTCTTCTTGAGGACGGGAACGATATTAGCAACCCAATCTGGATATTGTTCCTCCCGAATGAAGCCACATGCAATGAGCTTATGGACTTCGGCCTTAAAGCTTCCATAATGTTTGGGCAAAACCGACGTTGTTGCTGCTTGACTGGCTTGGCGTCGGGCTTGATGTTTAGACGGTGCATGACGACTTGTGGATCGAGTCCAGGCATGTCTTCTAGCTCCATGCGAAGACGTCTATATACTCTTTTACGAGTATTATCAATTCTTCCTTTTCTGTAAGTGATAAGCTTTCACTTATGAAGATGGGCTTAGGGTGATCTTGACTACCCAAGTTGACTTGCATCACCTTGACTTCGGTAGGTGGCTCGCGTAGTTCGAATCGCTTTTCCCATTGGAGGTCGAATTGCTGGGCCCATGGTCCTCATCAGTAGCTTCTGCAGGCTCCAATTGACTGCTTGAAGTCATATTAACGATGAGATTTTCGAACATCATTCCCACACTAACATCTGAGTCCCACTCGGAGGATGAGGCTGAATGTCATGGAATTGGTTCATCGTCTGTGAATTGAACCGTTGCTGACGATGTGGGTGTAACGTATCCCAACCCCCTGCGTGTACTATCATAGTAATTTGCAGGCTTTCCTTTTGGCACAAAGTTATGCAGCAAGCTACGCCTTCCTTTTCCAAAATTCAGGCCTTCTCCATGCTTTAGGTCGTATCCCATTTTCTTCATATATGGCGCGCTGATCGCGCGTAATGGAAGAATTGTGGAGTGTCTGAGTCTGAACTTGAATCTGCGGTTATGGGTCCCCGTGGTTGGGTTCTACTGAAAATTATCGGTAACTGACCTTCTTTGGACGGAGGGATCACTAGCGTGGCCCCTTCTATAGCTTCCACGGGTGTACTGGACGCACTTGGTTTATGGAAAGGCATGTGCAGAGAGCTATCCGTAATGGATTCAAACAGCCCAACACTCGCAGGATAATCGAAAGAAATATTATCATTAATTACCCATTCACCTTCATCTTCAGAAGGAGTATTACATTTGGGATTATTAAGACATGCTATAATTGATTCACCAATCAAAATGGCTGGCATGCCTGCTTCGGATTCTGAATCCGCCTCATTGCCACTTTCATCATCATCCGGCAATGGTTCTTTGGATGTTTCACAGCCTCTTGATACAGGAGAGCATCAGTGAAGTAATTTTCTACCCCTTTGAATGGTTGCTTTTCAACAAAGACAGTTCATACTGTCGTGTCATCTTCGACATATTTGAAGCACTGGTGCAGAGTGGAGGGAACGATCTAGTTGGCGTGGATCCACGGTCGTCCTAGCAACAGGTTATATGATTTGTCAGCGTCAATGACATAGCATGTCACTTCTGACTTCAGGCTCCCGATTTGGCAACGGAGTCGAATCTTTCCAAGTGGATGACTACTTCCGGCATTGAAATCGTATATTGTAGTGGTGGTTGCAGACAACCTATACAGTGGTATACCAAGAAAGTAAAGTAACCATTTGGGGATGATGCTGAGTGCGGACCCCGGGTCGACTTGTACTCTTTCAATGCACGTTGAACCGATATATCCGGTGTAGTACAGAGGTCGATCGTGCTTGTTATCTTTGAGAAGCATATCTTCCGCTGTGAAGGTAATAGCGGGGACCTTTGATTGTACATGATGACACTCTGGGCAAGAAGACTGAGCGTCATCGTTAGGGACCTCTGGCATGCATGTCAGGAATGATTCTGAATTAGCCAGCGCTTCCCTAAGTGCTTCTCTTGTCTCTTTTGAGAGACGAAGGAGCTCCTGTATTATAATACGAGCTGGGATATTAGCCAGCTGAGCCAATATGTCAAAACGAAAGGGCATGTCAAGCCCTGGGCCTGAAGGTTTCTTTAGGGCATGGTCGAACCGGACTTCCTTAGACTTCTCCTTTCCCTTGGTTGGAACCAGAGCGGATGCTGGTATTTGTACTGACGTTGTTTGTTGTTGTACCTCGTCAGTAGACTTCTCATACTGCCTTAAGTATGATTTTCCAGATCGGGTGCCCGTCGGCTGAGATACGTCGGCCTGCGTTGTGCAAGCATGCTTTTCTCCTTCAGAATCGCTGAGAGAAGCTGTCGTGAAATTGTTGTCGTCCGGCAGGATGGAGATGACATTGCAAGATTTGCCCTTTGACTTCGGCCTCTTTGAATCCCACTACATGTCTTGGACGAGGTCTGGGTGTATCCACATGACTTCCATGTCTCCAATGTTAAGGGAACAAGACCTTTATTATCCTGAGCTTTAGCCGCAGGATGCTTGACTTCCAGTCGTGGCGCAGGGACTGGATAAGTCCCGTCAGGAACTGTGACCTTTGGGGTTTTGCCGAACTCGAGAGTCACCATATTGGCAGTGACTTTCTTCTACTCTGACTTCAGTGTCAGGACCCCTGCGTCGATCAAAGATTGAATTCTGTCCTTGAGGATATAGCACTTGTCGATAGGATGGTGAATCATCCTGTGATAAAGACAGTATTTGGGGTCGTTTATGCGTCCTACCTCATTGGGACGCCGAGCATCTGGCAGCTTTATTTTATTCCCTTTGTGAAGCAAATGGAATATCGTGACCACCTAATCGTCTCTGAAGGAGTACTGTTTTGGAGGGAACTTAGACTCCTGATTATTGAAGCCGCTCTTCTTGGCTTTTGACTGCACGTCCTCGGATAATTCTACGGACATAGTCTCTTTCCCTTTGGCTTGAGAAGACTGCGCCATGTCGCTACGTCCTTTATTGTTCATACCCCATTTGCCTTTGGGGTGGATGGTTTGAACTTTTTAGCCGACTTTTCGGCTATCTCAGATTGTTCGACCAATTCTTTCCAAGTGTGGGCTTTGACAGCCCCATGCGAATCTCTACTTGGTCTAAGAAGTTGTGCCTGCACGTCTGTAAGAGCATGGGTAATGGCATTCCTGTTGGTTACATCAAAGACAGATTTCGGAACCGCTCAATGTAGTCACGGACAGATTCGCCCTTCTTCTGCACAGTGGAGGGGAGCCTGTCCATGGTCACCTCGGTATCGTCCTCATAGAAACGGGAGAGGAATCGGGTTTCCAGGTCGATCCAAGAATTGACAGAGCCTAGAGGAAGACTTCGGAACCAGTCAAATACCACCCCCTTTAAAGTGCCAATGAACAGCCTAGCCATGATGGCGTCGTTACCTATAACATTACCAGTCTGAGACCGGAAATAGTTGATGTGCTGATTTGGTGAACTTTTACCATCATATGTATGCAACGTTGGTGGTTTGAACTTTGGTGGGTATGGCACTGAATCCTACTCCAACGGGTAAGGACGGACTGTCCCCACTTTCTTTAATCATCCCTCTGAGCTAGGGATGCAATTTGAGCTTGGAGGTCCTTAAGGACTTCAACGTCTAAAGAAGAACCCTCCTTGGATTTCTCCGTCTTAGGCTGATCATTGCTAAAATGCCCCTCCTCATCATGATTTCTTCCGGCATCATTGTTATTCCGATTATTGAGGAGTTGAGCAAGCATCTGTTGAATGTTGTTCAGAGCTTTTTGCTGGGTCTTGGAAGTTTGCTCCTGAGCTTCCAAACGCCGACGGAGGTCGTCGTTAGCATTATCAGCCATATTGACTGATGCTCTGTCTGTTCGCACTGAGCTAACTGTTGCTGAAGAGGCGTACCCACTGTCTTCATCTTCTTCATCCGATAGTTGGAGTGATCTCCTGGGCTCCGGCAAGGCTAGGGTCATTGAGGAGGAAGGCTGTTCATAACTGTAGGGTATCGCCACCCTAGATCTGGTGTTTCGGAAAACACCTTCTTCATGCACCAAGACTTCGCCTAAGCCTGGGCTGTAATCTGAATCTGGGGAACTGTAGGGAGTGTCGTCGGACGCTTGCCTGCCCCTGTGCAGCTCTTGTCCTCTTCCAGTCATGTTAACAGATGCAGAGGGTAGATCTCGTGATATGCTCCTTTTGCGATGCTTCATCGGAGCTTGCGCCGTCAACCGATCGAAAACTGATCGTTGGCCTGGAGAAGTGGCGAGGATGGGTCCTAGCCAGCAATGAACTGAGTGGACTGTCACCATCTGACATCCCACTTGTTGACAATAGGGAGTAGTTTGGAAAGATTCTGACTTTCGTTTGTTTGTCAAGAATTCTCGCAAGTCAGACCCAGTTGGGCCTAAACAATCCAGCGCAAAGGCTCTTTTAGATCGCGCATAGGACGATGTCCTGCTCCTTTTATCCCCACAGAGGGGATTAGCACTGAATAGTGCTTCAGTTCTAGCTTCGCCACAAAGCGCGACCTTAGCGCCTGACGAACTGGAGAGCGGAGCATGCTGTGGTGCTTTGCCCGCTATACTACTGCGAAGGCGATTAGCCTTGGATAGTATTTTGGCTCTAGCTTCGTGGCCATAAACCCTGTGCGTACGCTGTGGTACAGTAGCTTCGCTCATGAGAACGAGGCCGACGCAAGGCGTTGCTGCTCTTGAATTGGGCGACGGTATGATCGCCGTCGTGACTTCGCGGCTGGCAGCATTGTTGGAGCAGACAGGCATCTTGCCTTTTTCTTCGCGAGAGAGACGAGGTTTTGGCATAGCTACGCCTGAGGCTTTTCCTAGAGACTTCTGTTTAGGCCTCCACATCTGCTTTGGCAGAGGATACTTAGGTTCGTAAGGAACCTGATTAGCCACACGCGAAGCTGAAGGGTGTTCGCAGAATTCTGCTTCTAGTTTCTGTTCTGAAACCTTAGCCGTCGAGACCTTCCTATGCTTCCGTGCTCGAAGCATTAGACCACCCCCGGAGAGGACTTCTTCAAATCTTCCTTGGTCGAATTGAACGACCAAGTTCTCGAAAGTGAAGGACTTGGACTGCGGGCGTGCTTCGTTGTTGCACCAGAGAACCGCAGTAGGTTCGCAGAGAACCTTTTCTGTCTCCGCAGAGACTTTCCTTTAAGATTTAGCCAGAGAGGCTCTGGCTGCACTGGCTTTTCTGGATTCAGAGTTAGACCCGAAGGTCTGTTCGTCGCATTGCGACACTTGATTCTCGGCAGTGGAGAATTTATTCCTCCCCAGTGGAGTCGCCATCTTGTTTTCCATTGATTTGCAAAGGGGAAAACTTACAATAAAAAGAGTTGAAGAGCTAAATTACAAGTATTCTTAAAAAGATTACAAGTAGATCTCCTCAGAGATTCTGGAGAAGTGTGCCGATAGGAGTCTGGTCAGCGCGCGATCACTTTGTCCCTTTAACGATGGGAGCGATGAGATTCCCTTCTCGCCTGGTTCTGGGAATCAGAGAACAGAAGGTTGGTAGAACCTTCTTGCTACTTCTCAAAACCGCCTTCAATTAGAATTCCTTCTCGCCTGGTTCCGGAGATCCCTTAAGAAGAAAGTATTAGGGTATCAGCACCCTGATTAGAGAAGTGATTCTCTAAAAGTCTCTGAATTCAAGAGAATAGATCTCTATTTGTGCACGGTGCGTCCTCTCGAGAAGTCTGCCGCCTCTCTGGAGCCTGTGCGTGGTCTCTACTTCTGGAGGTGCCCCCTTTTCCTTGTGCCCCTGGTGGGCTATTTATAGGGAGAGCAGGGGTATAATTGTCTTTTGAAAATATGGAAAACAGATTGAATCAAATCTGTTTAAATCTGGAAAGAAGCCTTGCTGCGAGGCTAGGATCAGCTTCTGCGAAGCTAGAAATGGCAGGTCGGTTGATCCTCTTGATCTGTTTTGATCCTTTCCATATCATTAGAGGATTTCTCCTGATCTTCTTACTCGTTTTAGAGCAATCAACTGCCAAATTTGATCTCAGATTTGTTCTTGATTGGATTTGATCTCAATCCTGATTAGATTTGATCTCATCTGGAGATTTAATTGGTCAAAGGTTGACCATATTAGACCCGCAGCGGCGCTGCCCGCTTTGAACTCACAGCGGTGCTGGAGGCAGTATCTAGCGAAGTCAGAGGAAGGCTTCTTCGGCGAAGCTAGATGTCATCTGTTGCGAAGCTACCATATACCCTTTCTGCGCAGTTGCATGTGGCTTCAGGTGGAGCTGACTCTCTCTGCGGAGTTACGGCGAAGCTATGAGTTAACTTCATGACGGAGCTTTGAATGGCTTCAAGGCGAAGTTGGATGATCTTAGCCTCTCAGGCGAGGCTATCCCTTTGGGCTCATGTGATGCTAAGTACTAGCATCTTTAGACCTGCTGAGGTCTGTTTAGATACAATCTGGGCTCACTGTCTGGTTGCTGGATCAGTGGAGTCCAAGTTGCTTCCTTATCCCTCGGAGATGGATGAAAACTGGTCGTCAGCTTGTCTGTCACTTGTCTTTTGTAAATGTCAACAAGTTTAGACATTGTTCAGGCCAGTAAGAATCTTGTTTTTTTAAGTGTCAACACCGGGTGGCTTGTTGAAACCATGTTTACCGAGAGTTCTTTGAAGATACCACCGACACTGATATTTGACTCCCACGATGATGTACCTGACGAGCGGTAGTGATATAATAACTCTTTCGACTCAGAGGCTGACGAGATTGGAGTTGACACATAGCCCAACCCCCTGCGAGTTCGATGATAATAATCAGGGGCTTTCCCTTTTAGAACGAAAGATTGAAGCAATGTTCTTCTTCCTTTGCTAAGGTTCAAGCCAGGACTATTTGTTAGGTCATCCCCCATGTTCTCCATCATTCTGAGTACATTTGGCTCATAATAAGAGAATTGAGGGGATTCATCCTTGCTTTCAGAGTCTTCGCGAGTCATTGATATGGACTCAACTCTTCCAAAAGGATTGGTCTTCGGCCTTTGCATCTTGCTGGGACCATGAATAACGATCCTTGCGCATTATCTGACGCCTTGATATGTCGTGAGGTATGAGCTCACCAGTACATGCAATGATGTCAGAGCACCTATTGTCGACTGGGGTCATCATCTACCTCGATACTAGTGTCTGACGGTACGGAATCAGAAGCAAACACAGAAAGTAGGTCAAATCTAACTCTTCATTAATATACCGCTCGCCCACATCATTGGCGGGGTTATTAACATTAAGCTTTTTAATGCTCGTTACAGGTGGGTTCAGCTCCCAAAGACATTCTTTTTCTGCATCTGATTCAATGTCAGCTTCATTACCAGAGTTTAGTTCCTCTGGCTGGGGATTCTCATTCGTCTCCAGAAAATCTTGGTATAGGAGGGAGTCTGTGAAGTAGTTCCCTACCCCCCTAAACAGATGCCTCTCAGCGATCATCGTTCGGACTTTCCCATCTCTGTCAATATACTTCATGACTTGAGGGGACGATGGAGTTAAGATGAATCCATGGTCATCCCAGCAGCAAATTGTACAAAGTGTCAGCGTCAATCATATAGCACGTTACTTCAGATCTCAGGTCCCCAATCTGACACTTGAGTTTGATCTTTCCCATTATGCGCATACCATTGGCATTGAAATCATAAATAGTGGGTGGCGCTCAATCGGTGAGTGGTGATCCCCAAGTTCTGCATGACCCGGCGAGGTATAATGCTTAACGCGGATCCTGGATCTACCTGAATACGGCTCACTTCAGACAATCTAATATACCCTATAAAGTACAAGGGTTTATCATGTTTCCTCTTAACCTGCATGTCGTCTGGCGTGAAGGTGATGCAGGGCGCATGTTGAGAGGTATGGAGGCAGTCTTCTTTGCCTTCCCCCTGTGGTCCAGCCGAGATCTGGGCCATGAAGACCTCAGCATCAGCTAGAGCTTTCCTCAGAGCTTCTCTTGTTGACTTTAATACTCTCGGAGCTCGTAAAGGGTAATCCTAGCCGGGATGTTCGCCAGTTGAGCTAGCACATCAAAGCGGTAAGGTGTTGAAGATCCTTCCGTGTTATCCTTCGAGAGAGCCTTGGAATACCGAAGCTCCTTCTACTTCTCCACAAGTTGTTTTGTGGATGGCTTGGTTGGCTTTGAAGTAAGTTTAGGCGGATTTGCTGTCAACTCATCATATTTCTTCAAATACGACTGACCTGAACGAGTTTCGGCCACGAGTGGTGCATTCAGCTCTGCGGCAAGGATGATTGTCTCCTCCTCCGAATCGGTTAGTTAGGGGACATCAGTATCTGCTTCACGAGAAGAGACGCACACCACATTATAAAGTGAAGCTTTTGCCTTACCTTTGGACTTCCTGTTAGTAACAGTAGTCCACAGTTGGCCTTCCACAAGGTCGGGATGAACCCACATGATCCGTCCCTGAGAAGTAGGGACAGGCACGAGACCTTTCTCCTGCTAGTGATGCGGGTCTGTATTGATCATTCTTAGTTCCCCTTTCGGGATGGGAACTACTCTGGCCGGTGCCGGAGATTGATCCCCAAATTGAAAAAATAACGTCATGTTTGCCGTCATTTTCTTCTATTCTGGGCGGAGCTTAAGCACCTCTGCATCAATCAAAGCTTGGAGGATATCTTTGAAGATGTAACAGCTCTTGAGAGGGTGCCCCAACATCCTATGATATAAGTAGTAGTTGGGATTGTCGGTCTTGCCGACCTCCTCAGGATGTCTAGCTTCAAGAAGCTTCAATCTATTGCTCTTGTTGAGTAACTTGAACAACGAATCGACATGCTCGTTTTTGAAGGAGTATTGCCTGTTGGCGCGCGGCTGACTTGAAGAACCACCCCTCTGGTCGGCTGAGGTTTAATAGGAGATTTCGTCTTTGTTGCCAATGTATCCTTCCTTTTTGACTAGAAAGATATTTCTGACATGCGCCTTGTTGATTTTTCAGGTCTGAGCTTGTTTTCTTCTGCCTTAACCCTGGTGACAATCTCTTCTGCCTGTTTACCTTACTGGACCAACTGCTTCTAGGTGCGGTTTTCAGCAACTCCTATATGGGCTAGGAGCGAAGTTTGCAAATTGTGATGACATGTTTCCACCAGGGTAGCCTGGGTCATCCCGCTAAGGCATCGGAGCGCCATATTCTGAAATCTCTCCACAATTGCTTTGATTGACTCTCCCTTTCATTGCTTTGTTGCCAGGAGAGTTGGCATGGTAACCTCCGAGTCGTCTTTGAAGAAGTGTGTAAGGAAAAGCTTCTCCAAATTATCCAAGTTCTTGATGGAGCCTTCTAGGAGTTTCATGAACCATTCAAAGGTGAGTCCTTTCAGAGCGCCGATGAACAAACATGTCAAGATGGCATCATTTGCTACTACGTTACCTATCTGAGATATGAAGTAGTGATATGTTGGTTCGGTAACCTGATAGGTAGTAAAAAGTGCATATTTATCATCACATTTACCATCATATTTCCCTATTTATTCTTTTATTATGCACTACTACTAATGTTTTATTGTTTAATGTATGCAGGCCTTGAGTAATTAAAAAAATAAAGAAATAAAGTCTGAATGAAGCCTAAAAGCCGAAAAAGCCCATATGCAAAAATTGTAGTAATTTAGAAGTTTCTACATTATCTAACCTAATCTAAACTTGGATTTTAAATTATTTATTTAAATCTAAGGGAGGAAAAGGAAGGAAAAAATAGAACTCCTAATTGCTAAAAGAGGAGGAAAACGATAAGATGAGATGGACTTCTACTCAACCCTAGTTGCTTACAAGACAAGGCTAAAGATAAAAGGAGAAAAGTTTAAAAATAAAAAACCTTTTACAAATTCGGATTTATGATAACTTGCCTCCTAAGTTATCTCGAGTTCTCAAGCTAGAAGGTTTAAATACAGAATCTAAAAGGAGAATCCCAGATGAATGGACCAGAGAAGGCCACGCAAGAAAGCGCGTGGAAACGCGGCCTTTTGGATGAGTTTGGTTACGAGGTTTCGTGGGAAAGTTGTACTGTGACTCTACTTTCTATATCTCCTATAAATACCCCTGCAGAGCAACAGAGCCAGGGCATCCAGCGACTGAAGTTAGGATTTTTCTTTAGATCTTTTCTATTTCCTAAATTTCTTGTATTTTTGTTTTTATTTGAAGAAGATTATTTTGAAGAACGAGGAGCTTTGTAAATTGGTCAGTGACACCCAATAATGGTTACTCTTTTCTTCTTTGCAATCTAATTCCGCTTTCCTGCTTAGATTAATTGTTTTACTTCCTTCTTTTATTTTCTTGCAATTCTTTTGATTCCACATAAAAACTTGAAAATAACATAAAAAAAGATGAATAACTAAATTAAAGTCATAGTTTGCTAATCTCTCGATCAACCCTAGTTTAGTTTAAAAAAGTGAATTAATTGATAGCTACTATTAGAAACCCTAGAATTAAAAATATCTTCTTGAAGATGAATTGATTAGGTTTACTTTAATCTAGGTTACACTTTGTAATGGTTCTTCATAATTCATACTTAAAAACTTTGATAGCATAATTTTAAATTAAACTTTCTTATACTATGCTTTGAAATTAGGATGAACAACTGTTTAATCATTATTAGTGTATACTAGTTAGGGTTCCAATATTATTCATCTTGCTTGAATAGCAATTAATAACCTAGGGTGGACGTTTATTATTTCAAAATGATATTCATTATTTGAGACTAATACTATGGGTTGTGGTAGATGATTAGTAAACTATATTTCTCAAAATCAATCAAATCTAATCAATCTCTCTTTTTCTTCTGTTCTAAGTGAAATACAGAGAAGATCGTTCTGAAACGCTTGCACCCCTCTAGCCTTTGCTACGTGGTTAAATTGAAACGAGACTAAGACTTGCTAACTCTTAAACTATGTTTAATACAATTTCTCGTTCCAATCAAAATTTTGGCGCCGTTGTCGGGGAAGGAACGACATGATATTCTCAAAACTAATTTGCTGTCAAAGGCCTGTAGGGTCAGAGCTTTGAACTTGGGAGGATACGGGACAAGACCCCATTCTGTCGGGTATGGCCGGACCACTCCTGCTTTTTGGAGGCCTTTCTGATTGGTGAGGGCTTCCAGACGCTGCACTAGTTAGTTCATTCTTTTAGAATGAGTGCCCTCATTCTCTGAATTGCCTCCCTCTTCAGATGAAGACTTAGACGACTCGAAGTTGGATTGTTCCTCCTCCTCTATATGCACAGAAGATGAGCTCTCCCTTTCTTTTTGCTTGCCTTTAGACTTCTTAGAAGAAGTTTTGGCCTTCGAATTCTTCTTATCCTCAAGCAATTGTGCAAGCATCTACTTGAGGGTATCGATAGATTCTTATTGGGTGCGAATCATATAGAGTTGTTCCCTCTGGACCTGAGCTTGTTATTCTAAGCGCTTGGTCGTCTCCTAAGGAGTGTTCACCATATACGCGAAGGCTTCCTTCTCTATAGAAGAGTTTGAGGCATGTGATTCCGTGATGGCAAAGTGTAATTCATTTACTTCAATGCCCCAGGCTAGGGCACTGTAGTCAACTGGGGCTACTATGCCAGTTCGAGTGCGGGTATGGCGGTACACTCCTTCCGGTTCATCATCAGACTCATCAGAGCTTACTGCCAGTTGTTTTTCCTACTACTTGGCGTAGTACTCGGACCTGCCATGTTTGCAGTGACTTCAGGATACTTCATATCAGAGAAGGTTCTCTTTCTATGGGACGACACCTTTTGGCTGATTGGGAGGTTAAGGTTAATCGTCTGAAAATCGACTGCTTGCTCACATGTGAGCTGCAGCGACATTCAGAGAGCATTGTCGTGATGAGCTGTTTACAGCAACATGATGGAGCGATCTGATTAGCACTCCTTTTCTTTGTCAAATAATCCCTTAGATTTGTCAGAGGGGGATCAAAGAGATTAGTCTCGGGTTTTTGAGGGCTTTTCAGCTTCTGAGAGCCATCCTTGTGTCGCAATTTTAAAGCGCATGGTTCAAAAACATGGAGCTCAGTTCCATAGAACAGACGCGGCTCTTGTGTTTTGACTTTGAAACGCGGGTCTCATGCCTCTGCTGAGAAGAGACGTGGACCTCGCGCGGCTGATTATCGCATCTAGCTAGTGACACTTGAGAAACATGGACCTTCTGAATCCCGTGTTCTGTTATAGAGATGCAGGTCTTGTGTCTCTGAGAAGAGGTACAGACCTCGCGCTGTTGAATGTCACGTTTGAGAGGTAAAGCCTCAGAAATGCAAGCTGTTTGAGCTTCGCTTTTTGGTCTCCACACGCAGATTTCGCGTGTCTGACATAACTCAGAAGAGAAGCGGGCTTGAGCCTTGCATTCTGTATCTGCTGGATAGATAGTTATTTCAGCTTCTTGCGTCTGTAGTTGACGCGCTCGTCGTCTTTGTCGACGCTCGGTATTCTGGTTACGCCGTACGGGTTGTTGGAAACCCCTAGTAACCTGGAGCTGAGGAAGAGGAAGGGCGCGGCCAAATTGGCCTTCAACAGCGTTAGCCTCGCGGGTCCCGTGGGAGACGTTGACGCGGGCCTTATGCGTGATACAACCTGCCATGATGCTCTCTACACAGACCGAGTTCGGGGAAGCCTCCGAAGAGACCCGAGAGCGGATTTTTGAAGAAACCTTGAGGTACTACCACGCCCTAGGGCTTTTGGAGCCGGAAGAGAGGAACTCTTCATACTTTGCCTGGTTAAATTTCATGACAATCGATTTAACCATTCTTCCCATGCAAGTGACGTCACCTTGTGCCACGACTTGCTCATCAGTAGAGAAAGTAGTCCCCCGCAGCTGGGAGTCGCCATCTCTTGTTTGGATCGGAAAAATTTAGAGGATCGTAATAAAATTTTCTTGAATCAATGAAAGATTACAACAATCTCAAACAATCCCGATTAAAAGAGAGAGAAGATATTCAAACGCAAATCTTCTCTTTATTTAATGCTGGGTTCTTGATGTAGCGATGGAAAGTGAATCTTATTTTCCGTTGACTAGGTGAACGTCACAACCTTTTGGGAATCTTCTCTTCGGACTATGAACGAAGTAGGACAGCTCCTGTCCAATAAGATCTCGAGGATACTTGAAGCAAGAACAAACTTGTACTCAGTAAGTTGTTAGAAGGGTTCAACTCTTTTGTATTCCTCAGGTAAAGATTCTGATTTTTTTCAAAACTTTCGACCCCTCTTAAGTAACAAACTGAGCTATTTATAGGGGTTTCAGAGGGTAAAACTGTCCCCTAAAAATCCTCCATAATGGGGGCTAACTCTCCTCATTACGTGGGCAATAATTAATCCAGTAATGAGGGCAGTTATAACTGAGACGTGGAGCTTCTCTCTAGTCAGAACGTGGGCTTCGAGCCTCGTGTTTCAGATGCTGACTCTGAACCTTGCTAGACGCAGACTTCAGGCTCTGCGTCTTGAGATTGCAGTGATGTCGAGATGCAGGCTTCAACCCTCGCGTCTTGGTACTGTACTGATGTAAGGACGTGGGCTTCGAATATCATCTTGGTTATTACAATGCAGCTGAAACGCGGGCTTTGACCCTTGCGTCTTGGTACTGTGCTGATGTTGAGGTGCGGGCTTCATGTCGCGTCTTGGTTATTAAGTGCATCTGGGACGCAGGCTTCGACCCTCGCGTCTTGGTACTGTACTGACGTTGAAGCGCGGGCTTCATACTTTGCATCTTGGCATTACACGAGTGGCTATGATTAGCCTCTCGTCTAGAATATAGACCATGTTCTCTGATGACTTGTCTTCAGTAATATTTAGACAGTCTACAGTAAACTCGAAGGATAAAGTACGCTCAGAGTCTAAGCGCACTCTCGATAGCTACCACGAAACCCAAAAGGGTACAGGCCTAGAACCATTGGGTAGCTAGCCCGGGAGTGGACAGAAACCCAGAGTCGGTACAAGAGTACATGCATGAGATATTAGTACCACACAATCAAGCATATAAATAGGCAGTAGCTAGTTTATAGTGTGTGAAGCCCGAAGACTATGTATAAGCCCATAAGGGCTGAAGTAAGCCCAGGGTCTAAGCGCACCCTCGGTAGGTACCACGAAACTCATAAGGGTATAGGCCTAGAACCATTGGGTAGCCATCTTGGGAGTGGACAGAAGCCCCAAAGGCCATACATGGGTACCTGTATGGTTAGTACCAACACGTGCACAAATAACATATCGTTTACACTATTACAAGCATTCAAACACACGATACATCACATGATACCGGTACATGCATACAACCCTGTACAATTACATATGACCATATACACAAACCCATCACAACCGAAATATAGTACAAGCTTGACGAGGTGAGCAAAAACACTAGCCTAAATACAAACGCGATGAAAACTGCGGGAACTCTGGAAAGCTACGCGCACGAACTCTGTAGCGGGAAAACACCGAAGCGATAAGTGGACGGGGCCTTGGCCCTGAGGGATGGCCGACCCTACAGGGGGTGTGCCGGCCTTCTACGGTGGCCAAGGAGGTGGTCGGTCCCAAGGAGGAGGAGGGAGAGGAGAAAGAAAGGTGATGGTGTTGGTGGTGGTGTTGATGAAGGTGATGGAGTTGGATTTTGATGGAGAAGGAAAAGGGAAGTAAAGGAGGTGATGATGAAGGTGATGTTGAAGGTTGAAGAAGTAGATATGGAGGAGGTTTTGTGATGGTCGAAATGAAGATGGTGGTGATAGGGAAGGAAATAGACGAGGTGGTGGTGAAGATGGAGGATTTATAATGGTGGTGGTGATTTTTTGGAGGAGAATGAAAAGGAAGGAGATGGATAAATGGGGAGGATGATGTAGGAGCTTGAAATGATAGTGATGAAGGCGGTGTTATGATGGTGATAATGATAGTGATGGTGGTGGGGAAGAGTAAAAGAGATGGTGATGAAAAGGGTGTAGAAAAGATGGTGGCGGTGAGGTTGGTGTTGTCGTTGAAGTTGTCACCTGAATGATTGCCGGAATGGTCGCCAGAGATCTCATCGAAGAGGGGATGGCTGGCCCCTAGCTTGGGGTGGTGTCCGTCCTAGGTGGTGGAGTGAGGGTGTTTTTGTGGAGGGATTTGTAGGTGGTGATAGTTTTGGAGGAGATGGTGGGATTTTGGTGGTATTTTGGAGTTGTGATGGAATAAATGGAGATGGAGGAGGAGGAAGATGATGGTAGGGAGTTGTAGAAGTTGTGATTGTTGTAGTTGTGATGGAGTTGAAGGAGGAGTTGGTGGTGATTAGGGTTTTGATGGAGAAATGAAAAGGGAAGAAGAAGAAAAGGGTTTTTTTGTAAAAATGGAAGGGGTGAGGTTTCTTGGCCGGCCATGGTGATGGGAGAGGGTGTTGAGTGATTTGAAATATTTTGGAGGAGATATTTTGGTGGAAAGGTGTTAAATGCAATGGAAGAATAAAGAATGTTTTAGAATATGGTGGAAGGAAAGGAAGGAAAGAAAAAGGAAAAGAAAAGAAAAAAGGAAAATATTTGATTGGAAGAAAAAGTGAAAATAATTAGAGTGGCGGATTCCCCGGATTCGGTTGTGGATGCGAAAAACTTTGAAAAAAATACCAGAATCATCCGAAAATCAAGTATTTCGGAACAACCCTCAAAAATTTTCAAAAATCAAGTATATTATTATAAGAATCATGATAAAATCTATTTTAAGAAATTCTTTATGATTTTCAAACTAAAAATTCTAGAATCGACCGCCGATATCGATCGACACCAAATCTGGCCGAAATCTGTTAAATTTTGAAAATCTCCAAAAAATGTATTAAGATAGTAAATATTATTTTAAGAAAATATATGAAAGAAGTTTCTCAAAATTCAACTCCATTTGTAAATTAAAAATTCGAGAATAAACCAGCGGTACCGATTAATCCCGATTTTAGGATTTTTATAAAAATAATTCAGAAAAAATCTGAAAAATCATGAAAATTCTAAAATATTAGAAAATAGTATTTGAAACTAAAACCAGTCAAATCTAACTATCAGAAAAGTTAAATTGATTAGTATACTGGATCGGATCGCCGGTTCAGACTGGCTGACTCCGAGTTCACGAATCCGGATCTAATACAAAACGATCACATAAATAATCATAAAATAAAAACAAATACAAACAGTAAATCAAAAAATACGATCAGAAAATCTGAATACGCTACTAAGTACGTATTCTGAGAGCGGGGTGTTACAAAGCTAAAGGCACTAAAGCTCGAGTTGTTTGAGGACTTACTAATGCATTTGGTATTAATTTCGCTTCCTGCACAACTTAGTCAATTTAAGGTCAATTATAACTATCAGAAGGGAAAATGGACTCTGAATAAGCTCATTTCATACTGTGCGCAAGAAGAGAAAAATCTTAAGCATGAGAAATCTAAAAGTACTCATCTTGTCAGTACCTCAAAGGTTAAGGGCAAGAAAAGAAAGAAGGATGAAGCTGCTAAGGGTCCAGATCAAAAGAAACCTAAGGAAAGTGAAGAGTGTTTATTTTGTAAGAAACCTGAACACATAAAGAAAGAATATACAAAATATCATGCTTGGCATAATAAGAAAGGTATGTTCTTTACTTTATTCTGTTCTAAGGTTAATTTAGTTTCAATACCTAGAAACACTTGATTGTTTAACTCTGGTGCTACTACTCACATAAGTGTTTCTATGCAGGATTGCCTGAGCTACCGAAGCCAAGTGATGGTGAAAGATACATCGTTGTGGGTGATGAAAGCAATAGGGCATTTTAGGTTGTTATTAGGAACTGGTATTTATTTAGACTTGAAAGACATTTTTATTGTACCATCATTCAGACAGAATTTGGTTTCTGTTTCTGTATTGAACAAATTCGGTTATCATTGTTCTTTTGGAAACAGTCAGTTTAGTCTTTCATTAAATTTAAATATTGTTGGTACTGATTCATTGAGTATTTATGACAACCTTTATTGGCTTGATACTATTGCATCATATAATGAAACCTTGTTGTAGATTCACGTGGTACAAAATGGGAGCTAAATAAAGAAAATTCAGCAAGATTATGGCACAAGCGTTTGGGTCATATATCCAAATCTAGAATAGAACAACTTGTGACAGAAGGTATTTTGAATTTCCTTAATTTTTCAGACTTAAATGTCTGTGTTGAGTGTATCAAGGGAAAGCAGACCAAACATAAGAGATTGGTGCAAACAGATCTTCAGGCGTCTTAAAATTGATACATATGGATATCTATAGACCATTCCCTACAGCTTCTTGGAATGGCCAACGATACTTTGTATCATTCATAGACGATTATTCACGCAATGGGTACCTATATCTCATTCATGAGAAATCAGAGTCTCTGGACATGTTCAAAATATTCAGAGCTGAAGTTGAAACTCAACTCTGCAAGAAAATTAAGTGTGTCAGATCCAACCATGGTGGTGAGTACTATGGCAGATATGACAGTTCAGGAGAACAACGTCCGGGGCCATTTGCTGACTTCCTAGAGGAATGTGGAATCGTCCTACAGTACACCATGTCAGGCTTACCGAGCATGAATGTTGTAGCTAAAAGACAAAACATGGCTCTTAAGGATATGGTGAGGAGTATGATTAGTCATTCTACCTTACCAGAATTACTCTGTGGAGAAGCAATAAAGATAGCAGCTTATATCCTAAACAGAGTACTAACTAAAGTAGCTATCAAAACAACTTATGAGTTTTGGACAGGTCAAAAGCCTAGTCCAAAGCACTTACATATTTGGGAATATCCATCTGAGGCTAGGCCTTATAGGCCAAATGAAAAGAAATTGAATTTCAAAACAGTGAGCAACTACTTCATTGGTTACTTTGAGCGATCTAGGGGCTACAAGTTTTGTGATCCCACTATTAAGCCAATTTTGAAACGGGAAATGCAATATTTTTTGAGGATGTTGAGTTTGGGGGGAGAAATAAGGTTAGAGACATTATCTTTGGGAGGAATCAGTTTTGATCCCTACTACTGCGTTTGATAATGTACAGACTTCTATACATGTCATTGTTCGAGAAGCAAATATGAAATCTCATCAAGACAATGTTGAACAATTCCCCACTCAAGTTGAGGTAATTGTTCCTGAAGAGCAAACTCAACGATCTCAAGAACAAATGCCACTAAGGAGATCCACAAGAGAGAGCAGAGATGCTATTCTAGATGACCATATAGTATTCCTCTAAGAACATGAGGACACTGACGAATTAGTGGAAGGTGATCCAATCAACTTCCATTAAGCCATACAGGATTCTAACTCTCAAAAATGGAAGGTGCCATGAATAAAGAGTATAAGTCTATGCAAGACAATCAAGTTTGGGATCTTGCCCCATTACCTGAAGGTAAGAAGCCCATTGGTTGCAAGTGGATATTTATAACCAAAAGGGATTTTAAAGGTAATGTGGAGAGATATAAGACTCGTCTTCTAGCTAAAGGCTTCACTCAAAGGGAAGGCATTGATTTTACAAAGAGTTTCTCTCCTGTTTAATTGGTAGACTCTCTTAGGACAATTATAACTCTTGTTGCACATTTTGACTTTGAGTTACATCAGATGGATGTTAAGACAGCTTTTCTCAATGGTGATATGAGAAAAATATATATGGTGCAATCAGAAAACTTTGTGTCTGAAGACCCAAAGAATATAGTTTGCAAACTAAAAAAATTCATCTATGGATTCAAGAAAGCTTCCCGTCAAGTACTACAAGTTTCATCAAGTAGTTGTCTCATTTGTTTTGAGACAAATACTGTTGAAGATTATGTGTATTGCAAGTTCAGTGGGAGTAAGCATATATTCCTGATTTTGTATGTTAATGACATACTTCTTGCTACCAATTAAGAAAATTTTACACGAAACCAAGAGTTTTCTATCAAAGAAATTTGAGATGAAAGATCTTGGTGAGACATCTTTTGTCTTAAGAATCCAGATACACCGAGATTACTCTAGGGGTACTCTTCAATTGTCCTAAAAGGCCTGTATAGAAAAGTTGCTTGAAAGATATGGTATGCAAGATTGTAATTCAGGAGACACCCCAGTCACCAAAGGTAATAAATTCAGTCTAAGTCAATGCCTTAAGAATGGCCTTAAGTTAAAAAATATAGAAGATTCCTTATGCTTTAGCTGTAGGGAGTCTAATGTATGCTCAGCTTTGCACACGTCCAAACATAGCGTTTATTGTTGGAATTCTAGGCAGATATTTAAGTAACTCTAGGATGGATCACTGGAGAGCAACCAAAAGGTCTTCAGATATTTAAAGAGAACTAAGGATTACATGCTCACATACAAGAGGTCAGATCAGATTGAGATAATTGGGTATTTGAATTCTGACTTTGCTAGATGCCAAGATAGTAGGAGATCCACATTAGGCTACATTTATCTGTTAGATGTAAGAGCTATTTTCTGGAAGAGTGCTAAGCAAACACTCATAACCTTCTTCACCATGGTAGCAAAATTCGTAGCATATTATGAGGCATCCAATCATGGATTATGGCTGCGAAATTTTGTCACTGGGCTGAGCATTCTAAGTAGTATTAAAAGACCACTAAAATTATACTATGACAATAAATCAGCAGTTCTACATTTCAACAACTACAGGAGCTCATACAGGCCAAGATACATTGACATAAAGTTCCTGGTTGTGAATGAAAGGGTATAGAGTGGACATATTTTTATAAAGCACATTGAGACAAACTCCATGATTGTGGATCCGCTTACTAAAGAATTAACACTGAAGGTCTTTCACGAACACACTGCTTCTACGGGTGTAATATCACTTAAGAATGTCATGGTTTAGTGGAAGTTTGTATATATATTTTATTGCTCTATTTTATATTCTGGACACATTTTGTATATTTGGACATTTTCTGCAGAAATAAAGCATTCAGTTCATACACTCTGTTTTATTATGTTAAAATTTGATCTCAATAAAGCTTAAGGGTGGATCAGTTGAAAATAGGCATGTTCAGATCACAACATATGTAATTTCCATGCTACACATCCATGATTGATTTATGTCATTTAATTGTATTGGTATATGTGATTATTGGTGGATTTAGTTACGCTAAATGTAACAAAATTCCTTTAGTCCTATATCAGTATAATCAATGAACGAGATTGCTAAGAATACCTGATTACATGATAATATTATTTTGAGCTCATAAAGTGTAAACATTTATAAGGTAATATATGTGGCCCAAGTATAGATTGTTGGAAATAATTCAACATGTGTGGGCTCACATATGTGAATTTAATGTGTATGACTATCTTAAAAAATAGTCCAAATTAATTGTGATCTAATTAAGTTAATAATTGGACTAAGTGGTATTAAATTGTTATGAGTTTAATGTGTAAAGATAATTATGCAATTTCTAATTTGTTGAAGGGCCAAATTAAAAAAAAGAATAACTCTTGTTATTATATAAGGGATCATGGTCCCCAAAGGAATGTATCATCTTCTTCTCTTTGAAATTCCTTCAAGCATAGAAAAACTATAGAAGAATACGGATCTTTTGAAAGGCCATCTCTATCCCAACAATTCAAGGAATTCAGTATGGATCAAGGTACGTTTCCGCCTCTATTATTTCAATTTTCTCATGTCTTTGAAATAGTCATGAATCAAGGTACGCTTCCGCCTCTATTATTTCAATTTTCTCATATCTTTGAATCTTCATGGAGAGTAGATCTATATTTTAGGGTTTGATCTATTGTAAAGTTATGATCTTTGATCTTGATTATTCTAAAGATAAGTATCGTAGATCCAATCTTTTTATTGTTTAATTTAAGATCCAACATATATCTCTATAAATTTGAATTCTGCATTGATTGATTACCAACCTTTTAAAAAATTTCTGTATACCAAAATGGATGGTGTAAGAGAGAATTTTTAAATTATAATCATTTTCTTTGATTTCTTTATCTGATGTTAGCCATTATGTTTTGTGTATATTTTTTGAGATTCTTTGAATTTT
This sequence comes from Agave tequilana, assembly GCA_038442645.1. NCBI lineage: Eukaryota > Viridiplantae > Streptophyta > Magnoliopsida > Asparagales > Asparagaceae > Agave > Agave tequilana. The sequence goes on from JAVJIF010027076.1 coordinate 51,515, forward strand.
TTTAAAAAAAATATAATCTTCTTCTTCTTCTTTTTCTTCTTCTTTTCAAATTTTTGTTTTTTACTGAAATGATTCCATATGCTACTTGGGTCAATTTCGCTGTCATAAAATGATATATATACTATGAATCCAAGTGCCTCAATTTATTTTCTAGTAATTGAGCTCTGTACAGCCAATATTTAGATTGAAATATCAAGAATCGGGATCGATGAAATTGTCCAAAATTCAATTCTCTGGGTGAATTGCAATTGTTAAAATTCTTTCTCAAAACAAGTGAATTCCAATTCAAAAACTATATCCCTATTTCCTTCTGCTTATTGTTACCTCCTATTTTTCTGTAACTTATCAAGTCCCATTCTTGTTGTGCAAGATCATGTGTCATCTCCCTTCCCCACCCTCCCAATTCATGGGTTTCCATTGCTCATTGTCACCTAATATTTCTTGTAGAGTGTAGGTTCCTCCCTCATTCAAAAGTGATAAATTTTTTTTTCAGGGAAATGAATATTTTTTATTTTGATCTTCTAGATATATGAAGTTGAAGTTTCCTGCACTTACATTTATAGTTGGAAAATGAAAAGTAGTTCACAAAGTTTTTGAAAATTATTTATTAGAAAAGTTACTGTTCAGAAATTTTAATCAGACTTAACTAAGAGTAAGAATTGAACGTCATTCCACAAACTGAAGGAAATCATAGAACTGTAACTCCCAGTAACTAGCTCTTTCACAATGGAAGAAAATAAACGACGTTAGATGCTAACAAAAGAATGTATGGGATGCAACTTCAGAATGGTAATTGTGCTAAAAGAAAATATATGAAGAGCATGTATCTTTTGTTCTTTAGCCTCTCACGTCGTGTCATTTTTTTTATAATCAGCTGATGATATTTTTTTCATAATCACCTGATTCAACGCAGACTCTTAACCCACTATCCTAAGGGCAGAGTAATATGAATGCCAAGGGTAGAGGAGCAACATATGCATGTTAAAGATTTAAGTAAAAGTTTGCAGCTTATTAGGAGTAGCTAGAATTTTGAGGGACAATAATCTGGAAATATAATAGGCATTTGGTATGAAATAAAAAGATTCACTTTCTAACATATCACAATGGAGATAAACGAGCTTGAGATTTTATGCATCGTTTGCATTACACATGTACTAAGCTATTCCAGTAATGGGATTTGGTTCTCTCGCCAAACAGCAATCTCGTAGACTTGTAAAGCTAAGCAGCTATAGAGTTATAGACACGCTCCTATGTTGCATGGACAAGGTTATATTAACATTTTCACGTAGGTAGATACGTGGCAAAAAATTCTTAAAAGTACACACACATGTTGGATATTTCCGACAGGACAAGGACTCATGACAGGAATGTCTGTGTTACATAGATGCACACGCATGATAACTTGATTAGCAGCAAATATTAGTTATCCTAGGGTTTCTTTTTCTTTTCATTTTATTCTTTTTTTTCTTTTGGGGTCAATCATGGCACGCGAACTATTCCAGTGGTGATGCAATCCCTAAATCTAGTTATGAAGAAATTTCAGTAACTCTACGTTGAAAAGTACAAGTAAACGAATCCAAATCTAATATGCCAAACAAACTAAAGCAGATACCTGCATAGAATGAAGGCCACAAGCCCACCAAAACTAAGAATTCCACTTACAACTCCTGGCTCCTTATAAATTCCCTGCTGCTTCCTCTGCATCAGCCCCTGGTAGTTCACAAGTCCTTGTTGTTGGCCCAAGGTTACAATCACCCGGTTTTTGAGTTTTGATGATTACAAAATATATATAGTTATTTGTACTAATCATATTTTAGTGTTTAAGTGTGTTTCAGGGTTCTAAGGATTCAAGATGTCTTCTTCCCTAAAGGAAGGTATTTTTGACTCAAGTTGACTCAATTCGGGATCAAGGATTCAAGCTTTCAACATTGCATATGGAGAGCCCTAATTTGAAGATCTTGTAGTCACCTAAAACCTTTGTAAGAATTAGTTTGTTAAAGAATGAGGTTATGATAAGTTGGCTCAAGAAAACACACACACACTTTCATTTTTCAAAATACGGTTTTTGTTTTGGTTAGTTGAGTTAGGCGCATGTCTTGATTGATATACATGACTCAAATATTTTATATTTTTACATCTAGTTTATATCATGTATACCATCCCTTATACCATGCTACTTAATCATCTAGCCATTTAAAAATATTTTAAAAATTCTTCAAAGTTCAAAATTTTTCCCATAAAAATACTGTTTCAGGCCCAACGGTCGACGGGCGGTCGACCGGATCTATTTCAGGCCTGATCGGTCGACCGCACCGGTCGACCGGGCCTTGTGGCTTTGGTGTGCACGTTTGTGCACGTTTGCCGGTCGACCGACTGACTGACCCTTGCTCTCGGGTTTTGTCGGTCGACCGGGCCAGTCGACCGACAGAACAAAGATCGGTCGACCGAGTCCAACGGCTAGTTTGCCAGATAGACTGCCGGTCGACCGACAGCCGCCAGCAGCCCCCAACGGCAAGTTTCTTGAAAACTGTTTTCTGGATTTGATTTTGATGTTTCTTTCAGCTATCTCTGAATTTCTTGGAGCTATTTCCTGACCTATTAACCTAGTTTTAATGATGAAAAGATCTCTTCTAATCCCTATAAATAGATGGCATTGGTCCCTTGTTAAATTCAAGAAAAATCCCTATTGTTTTGAGTTTCAAAAGAAAAGAAAAGTTTTCAAAGCTCTCTTCCTAAGTGCATTCTTGGTTAAAGTTTTTCAGTGGTTTTCAAGCTCTCTTTACTTTCTTTACAACTGAATTTTTCTCACTTCACTTCTTGAGCCAAAAATCATTCCCATTCTATAAGGAGTTGTAAGAGAGAAGTGTGTGGTCTTTTTGATCACCTTCTTACTTGCTTTTTCTTTGTGTTGAGATCCCTCTTGTGTAGAGGTTGGATTGGTGGGAGTTCGGTACTCCGGTCTTGTGTAGACCTATTGTAATCCCTTTGGGTGTAAAGGTTCCGACGTAGAAATCCCCTTTGCGGATTTAGTGGAAATCCTTCACGGTGGTGGAGGCGGGGACATAGAGCAGTGGCTCAAACCTCGAAATAAATTCCTTGTATTTGCGATTGGTTTTCTTATTATTTTTTCATTGCTTTATATTTCTATCTTGTGCTATCTCTTGTTTGCACTTCATTATTGTACCCATTTCATTTACTTACATTTTTCGGTCTTTACTCATCTCAACAAGAAAGCAATTACGTCCCTCAACTCATAATCTAGAGGAATCAAAGAGGAGAAGTTCTAGAGCCCTTCATGGGAAATTCGGCTTCAATTTCTTGTTTTGAGTGACCGGTTGCATCATTCATACATACTTGCTTAAAAAGATCATTAGATTAGCATTAACACCTATTCACCCCTTAGGTGTTTTTCAATTGGTATCAGAGCATTGGTCTCTAGGCTCTTGGCTTAACAACCTTAGAGAGATCCTATATTGCTAATCACTCTATTCATTTTTCATCCTCATACACTTAATAAAAATGGCCGAAGGAATTAAGACCCCACCCAAGTTTGATGACCTTAACTTTCCCATATAGAAGGTTAAGATGACCGTGTTTTTGCAATCCTTAGGAAGCCGGGTTGAAAAGGCGGTGACCAAACCTTTTAGTGCACCCCTTGGTCATGAGGACACTTGATCCGATATTGCCACGAAAGAGTTTGACGCTAATGCTAGGGCACACTATGCCTTACTTCAAGCTCTTAATGACGATGATATTTCTAAAGTCATTCATTGCAAATCCGCACATGAGATTTGGACTCACTTACTTGTCACTCATGAGGGAACCTCACAAGTAAAGAGGGTAAAAATCGACCTTCTTCGTTCCCAATATGAAAACTTTTCTATGCAAGAGAATGAAACCATAGATGATATGGTTACTAAGTTTACAAAGATTACTAATGGACTTTCTTCTTTAGGTGACGGCATTGACAACGACCAAAAAGTGAGAAAGATCATCCGTGCACTCCCTCCATCTTGGGAAGTCAAAGCCACAACTTTGAAGGAACTCAATGATAAGAAAGAAATGGAGCTTATCGGTCTCATTGGCAATCTCAAGACCCATAATGTAACACCCCGCTCCCGGAATACGTACTTAGTTGCGTATTCAGATTTTTCGATCGTATTTTTCAGTTTACTTCTTGTATTTGCTTTGTATTATGGATTATTTATATGAACGTTTGCCTTGGATTTGGATTCGTGGACTCGGAGTCAGCCCTAATCTGAACCGAGGGCCCGATCCTAGAGTATTGCTCGATTTGGACATTCCGGTATTCCGATTTGACCGATTTCAGTTTTAAACATCGTTTTTCAATATTTTAGATTTTCTAGGATTTTCTGGAATTTTCCTGAATTAAAATGGAAAATCTTCAAAACCAGTGTCGACCAGCACCGCTGACCGACTTCTGGATTTTTAATTTCCAAATGGAGTCAAATTTTGAGAAACCGCTTCACATATTTTCTTAGAATAATATTTATTATCTTAATTCATTTTCTGGGCATTTTCAGAATTTATCGGATTTCTGCCAGATTCGGTGCCGACCGATATTGGCGACAGATTCCAAGATTTTTAATTTAAAAACTATAAAGTATTTCTTAAAACGAATTTCACCATGATTCTTAAAATAATATTCTTGATTTTTGAGAATTTTGCGGGTCGTTCCGAGATACTTGATTTCGGGACGATTTCGGTATTTTCCCGAAGTTTCCGCATCCGCAACCGAATCCCGGGAATCCGCCACTCTAATTATTTTCACTTTTTCTTCCAAGAGAATATCTTCCTTTTTCATTTCTTTTCCTTTTTCCTTTTTCTTTCCTTTCTTTTCTTTCCACCAAATTCTCCAAACTTCTCCATTCTTCCATTTTCTTCTCCAACCTTCCACCAAAATATCTCCTCCAAAATATCTCCACCTCACCCATCTCCATGGCTGGCCATGATTGGCCAAGAGAAACACCTCACCCCTCCACTTTACAATTAAACCCCTCTCTTTTCCATTTTTACATCACCTTCACAAATCCAAATCCTATATAAATCTTTCCTTCTTCATTTCACTTCATTTTCTCTTCCTTCTCTTCACCAACACCTTAACCTCCACCAACTCCTTCTTCATCTCCACCATAACAACCACCCCTACAACTTCTCCAAACTCCTTACCTTCATCTTCTTCCTCCTCCATCTCCATGGAAACCACCACAACTCCAAAACTCCACCAAAGCTTCTACCTTTTCCTTTACCTTTTCCAAAACTACCACCACCATCAAAACCTCTTCATAAAAACCACCGCTCCATCATCTCCTCAAGGGCCGGCCCCTCCTTTTGGATTGGGGCCGCGTTCTCCTCCGTTGGCAAGACTTAGGGCTGCCCCTCCTTTGGATTGGGGCTGCGTTCTCCTCCGTTGGCAAGACTTAGGGCCGGTACCCTCCTTTTGGATTGGGGCCGAACTTCCCTTCGTCGGGCGCAGCAAAGGAATCACCTTTCCTCCTCTCTGTTTGTTTCCTAACGCGGATCTCAACCCCACGTCTGGGCAATCCCTTAACGCGCTCCGCGCGTTTCTGTATTGACACGACGCAGAGTCTATTCCCGCGTTTGTGTTCTTCTTGTGTTAACGCGACTCAGAACCCATGTCCACGTCCGCGTTTTCCTCGCATCCGCACTTGAACGCAGACCTCGCGTTTTGTGGCATTCTCGCGACGCGAACCCCGCGTCTGCTATCCCGCGTCTGCTATTCCCGCGTCTGCCATTCTCGCGACGCGAACCCCGCGTCTGCTATCCCGCGTCTGCTATTCCCGCGTCTGCCATTCTTGCGACGCGAACCCCGCGTCTGCTATTCCCGCGTCTGCTATTCCCGTGTCTGCTATTTTCGCGACGCTAACTCCCGCGTCTGCGAACCCTCGCGTTTCACCCTCAAAAACCCGCGTCTCCCTGTGCACTCTCTCCTTCCATAATTATGGCGCGTCCCGAGTTTCGTGGATTTCGGACCTTTCGGCATTTCTGGTGATTTAGGCGAGTGATCTCGCTATCCTCTTGCCTTACTATTTTATTGGTTATGCGAGTGTTCTCGCTCTCGCCTCCATTTGGGTTTCCCCGCTTCGTCGGGTCGACATGTGTTTTACTCCATGTTTTCATGTATCATGTATTGGGCTGAGTCCCTGTATTTGTGTATGGCCAGTGCCAATATCTGGACATGTATTGCTCTGTGACGAATGCTTGTACTAGGGTAGTTTCCTTCTTGTACACATACTATGCCTGTGATGTATTCTACTGCTTCATACTATGCCTGGCCAACCCTTCAGCCTCCGGTCACTCACTATCTCGAAAGAGATGTGATTGGGACCGTCAGGTTTCTCTGGACCCTTCGGCCTCCGGTCCCTCACTGTCTCGAAAGAGGCGTGATTGGGATCGTCAGGTTTCTCAGCTCCGCCTGGTGAGCATGCTTAGCGCTCAGTACTTTATTCACTAAATTCGTTTAGGCGAGTTGCTGCCGGATTCCCCACTCGTATCTTAATCCGAGTGTCCCGGTAACCTCGCAGAACGCATAAGTGTCTAAACTCTGTTCGCTGCCTGTGCCTCCAGCTTGTTCAGCTCCGCCTGGTTATCATGATCAGCGTTCAGCGCTTTACCACTAGATTCGTCTAGGCGAGTTGCTGCCGGATTTACCGCTCGTACTTCAGTCGAGTCGTCCCGGTAACCTCGCCAGACGCTCCAGTGTTAAATACTGTTTGCTGTCTGTACTTCCAGCTTGCTCAGCTCCGCTTGATTGTGCTTTGTTACTATTCTACCACCGTGCCATTTCTTCATACCTGTCATTTATACATGTTACTATTTAACACATGTATATCACCTGTCAACTGACTTGTTATCACCTAACACCTGACATGCTACTATTTGGCAAGACCTTGTTATGACATGACTTGCCACCGGATTATTATCAATCTCTTGACATGACTGGTTACCTGTCTAATATCATCCTCCTGTCATGCTATCACTTAACACCCAGCATGATATACTTGACCTGTGATTATCACATTTACGGGAACCCTGTCTTGTTATCCTGTACTATGTACAGTGACCTGATGTCCTGTATCATGATCAGTGACCTGTTATCCTGTATTATATACAGTGACCTGAACTCCTGAATTCCTGATCATGTCCTGCTCTTGTTATTCCCGTAAATTGATAATTAATCTAATAATTCATAAAAGGAACCACTTGCATCGGGTCGGGGGAAACTCGCGGCTATCAATATGTGTTCGTGTTTACAGTGGTATTAGGCATGTTGTGCAACTAAAACTTCCGGTCTGACCTGTGGGCCTCCAGGCGACCGAGGGGAGTGCTGGCTCCCTCCTCCTGATACTATCATGATAAGGGCATACAATAAGTCCCTCCTGTTAGCCTTGCGGCTGGTTCCGTCACCAAGCAACGGAACAATCTTGGGCCGTGGTCCCGGGTATGTACGGGACCCACTGTAAACATAGTTCGTTGATACCCCCGCTGGTTTCCAATAACAATCTTGCTTTACTCGGATATGGATCTATGTGTGCTGGGACGCTAGTTCACATAGCTAGATATCAGGGTAAGACGAGTAATAATAAAGCGTCAAGATAATAACCTGCTCTTTAAGTTGTAAGTAGAGGTATGTGGAATGGGACGCATACTGAAGCCTGCAACTTAAACGGCTATGAATCTGTGATATGCCTTACCATATTGCTTGTACTGGTTTTACATCAGATTTCCGGTTTTATGGTTATTATAATATTAGCTGCTCATACCCTGCTTTATCTCTTGTATCCGCCTGCCTCCTGTTCATTATCTGATCATGCCCTGAGTGCAGTCTAGTTGTATGTGCTTGGATTATGGTGACATGAGATAAAGGTATATAGATGAGGGTTTCCTTGTTTGGATTATTCCTTCGATGTACTAGTCTCATGGAGCCGTGACCCGAAACCATACAATCAGATTTGCTCGTCCTCGGCTTTATTCGGTTTTACCGCTATACCTGTGCTTACCCTTGCTCGCCACTTGGCTTTTGCTTCACCACTCGCCTGGGGAGTATCATCTGACTCCCCTGGATCCTCATGTCCAGGTCATGGAGCTTTGAGCGTGTGGATTCTCCCAGTTGCTAATCAGAGTGGCGCAGCGAAAGCGTGGACCTCCAGCATACCGTCCGGAACTCCATCCTTCTAGGCCCCCTGTGTGCCTCTCGAGTTTTCCTTTTGTGAACTCGTGAGTGCCTTTTGTACTATTCATCCATGTACATCTGCTTGTAATCTCGCAATTGCGCATATCAGTGATGTAATATTCATGTAATATTGGATCACCTCTGGTGATAACTTTGTAATTGTACTCATATGTTGGAATGTATAATGCACCACTTGCTTCCGTACTCTGATTCTTGCCTGTACTGATGCTTAGCGTATATACGTGAAGGTACTTCTGACTTGCGTATATACGTTGCAGTGACGTCCCCGTACCCGACAGGATCGGGGCGTTACAGGTTGGTATCAGAGCTTAGGCTCTTACTTCCTCAGTACGTCCAGACAGCAAATTAATGGTAAAGAAATTTGCAACTGGAATGCTTGAGTCTTGGTTATACATTCCAACTACAAGTACAGAGTTATCTATTTTTCTTGATCATCTTTCCTTTGATTCCTAATCTTTTCCATCCTTCCCCTGTTTTGGTTTTTCGAAGCCTTTATACTAACTTAAGATATGGATATACTAGAAAGGTAGTGGCTGGTTCTGAATGAAGCTATTATGTGATCTCTTTGGCCAACTCTATGAAGCTCGGTATTCTCCAGATGGATCCTGATCTGGTTATCTTTCAGAAGTCAGCAGTCGGAATTCTCTACGGATATTCTACATTCTCTATTCTATCTTTCAGAGTGATTGATGCCTGGTATTCGGAATTCTAATTATCGGTCTTCTTTATTATGCTCAGGACTATCAAGGTTTCCTTTATCTTCAGTATTCTGGCTTATTCTCGGAGGGCTATCAAGTATGCAGTACAACTGGAATTTTATTGCACAGCAACGACATCAGTCAGTATTATTTGGTACCGTTCAAAAATGTATACAGCCGGAAGTACGGAGGATGATTATTGTTCAGTCAAATTGAGAGCCCTACCTATAGTGCTTCATATCTTGATTGGTATAAATTCCACCCTTGTCCTCTTTGTGTTCAATTACCCCTTATCGAAATTGCGAGGACGCAATTTTTTGTAAGGTGGATGGATTGTAACACCCCGCTCCCGGAATACGTACTTAGTTGCGTATTCAGATTTTTCGATCGTATTTTTCGGTTTACTTCTTGTATTTGCTTTGTATTATGGATTATTTATATGAACGTTTGCCTTGGATTTGGATTCGTGGACTCGGAGTCAGCCCTAATCTGAACCGAGGGCCCGATCCTAGAGTATTGCTCGATTTGGACATTCCGGTATTCCGATTTGACCGATTTCAGTTTTAAACATCGTTTTTCAATATTTTAGATTTTCTAGGATTTTCTGGAATTTTCCTGAATTAAAATGGAAAATCTTCAAAACCAGTGTCGACCAGCACCGCTGACCGACTTCTGGATTTTTAATTTCCAAATGGAGTCAAATTTTGAGAAACCGCTTTCACATATTTTCTTAGAATAATATTTATTATCTTAATTCATTTTCTGGGCATTTTCAGAATTTATCGGATTTCTGCCAGATTCGGTGCCGACCGATATTGGCGACAGATTCCAAGATTTTTAATTTAAAAACTATAAAGTATTTCTTAAAACGAATTTCACCATGATTCTTAAAATAATATTCTTGATTTTTGAGAATTTTTGCGGGTCGTTCCGAGATACTTGATTTCGGGACGATTTCGGTATTATCCCGAAAGTTTTCCGCATCCGCAACCGAATCCCGGGAATCCGCCACTCTAATTATTTTCACTTTTTCTTCCAAGAGAATATCTTCCCTTTTTCATTTCTTTTCCTTTTTCCTTTTTCTTTCCTTTCTTTTCTTTCCACCAAATTCTCCAAACTTCTCCATTCTTCCATTTTCTTCTCCAACCTTCCACCAAAATATCTCCTCCAAAATATCTCCACCTCACCCATCTCCATGGCTGGCCATGATTGGCCAAGAGAAACACCTCACCCTCCACTTTACAATTAAACCCCTCTCTTTTCCATTTTTACATCACCTTCACAAATCCAAATCCTATATAAATCTTTCCTTCTTCATTTCACTTCATTTCTCTTCCTTCTCTTCACCAACACCTTAACCTCCACCAACTCCTTCTTCATCTCCACCATAACAACCACCCCTACAACTTCTCCAAACTCCTTACCTTCATCTTCTTCCTCCTCCATCTCCATGGAAACCACCACAACTCCAAAACTCCACCAAAGCTTCTACCTTTTCCTTTACCTTTTCCAAAACTACCACCACCATCAAAACCTCTTCATAAAAACCACCGCTCCATCATCTCCTCAAGGGCCGGCCCCTCCTTTTGGATTGGGGCCGCGTTCTCCTCCGTTGGCAAGACTTAGGGCCGGCCCCTCCTTTTGGATTGGGGCCGCGTTCTCCTCCGTTGGCAAGACTTAGGGCCGGTACCCTCCTTTTAGATTGGGGACGAACTTCCCTTCGTCGGGTGCAGCAAAGGAATCACCTTTCCTCCTCTCTGTTTGTTTCCTAACGCGGATCTCAACCCAGCGTCTGAGCAATCCCTTAACGCGCTCCGCGCGTTTCTGTATTGACACGACGCAGAGTCTATTCCGCGTTTGTGTTCTTCTTGTGTTAACGCGACTCAGAACCCATGTCCACGTTCGCGTTTTCCTCGCATCCGCACTTGAACGCAGACCTCGCGTTTTGTGGCATTCTCGCGACGCGAACCCCGCGTCTGCTATCCCGCGTCTGCTATTCCCGCGTCTGCCATTCTCGCGACGTGAACCCCGCGTCTGCTATCCCGCGTCTGCTATTCCCGCGTCTGCCATTCTTGCGACGCGAACCCCGCGTCTGCTATTCCCGCGTCTGCTATTCCCGTGTCTGCTATTTTCGCGACGCTAACTCCCGCGTCTGCGAACCCTCGCGTTTCACCCTCAAAAACCCGCGTCTCCCTGTGCACTCTCTCCTTCCATAATTATGGCGCGTCCCGAGTTTCGTGGATTTCGGACCTTTCGGCATTTCTGGTGATTTAGGCGAGTGATCTCGCTATCCTCTTGCCTTACTATTTATTGGTTATGCGAGTGTTCTCGCTCTCGCCTCCATTTGGGTTTCCCCGCTTCGTCGGGTCGACATGTGTTTTACTCCATGTTTTCATGTATCATGTATTGGGCTGAGTCCCTGTATTTGTGTATGGCCGAGTGCCAATATCTGGACATGTATTGCTCTGTGACGAATGCTTGTACTAGGGTAGTTTCCTTCTTGTACACATACTATGCCTGTGATGTATTCTACTGCTTCATACTATGCCTGGCCAGCCTCCGGTCACTCACTATCTCGAAAGAGATGTGATTGGGACCGTCCGGTCCCTCTGGACCCTTCGGCCTCCGGTCCCTCACTGTCTCGAAAGAGGCGTGATTGGGATCGTCAGGTTTCTCAGCTCCGCCTGGTGAGCATGCTTAGCGCTCAGTACTTTATTCACTAAATTCGTTTAGGCGAGTTGCTGCCGGATTCCCCACTCGTATCTTAATCCGAGTGTCCCGGTAACCTCGCAGAACGCATAAGTGTCTAAACTCTGTTCGCTGCCTGTGCCTCCAGCTTGTTCAGCTCCGCCTGGTTATCATGATCAGCGTTCAGCGCTTTACCACTAGATTCGTCTAGGCGAGTTGCTGCCGGATTTACCGCTCGTACTTCAGTCGAGTCGTCCCGGTAACCTCGCCAGACGCTCCAGTGTTAAATACTGTTTGCTGTCTGTACTTCCAGCTTGCTCAGCTCCGCTTGATTGTGCTTTGTTACTATTCTACCACCGTGCCATTTCTTCATACCTGTCATTTATACATGTTACTATTTAACACATGTATATCACCTGTCAACTGACTTGTTATCACCTAACACCTGACATGCTACTATTTGGCAAGACCCTTGTTATGACATGACTTGCCACCGGATTATTATCAATCTCTTGACATGACTGGTTACCTGTCTAATATCATCCTCCTGTCATGCTATCACTTAACACCCAGCATGATATACTTGACCTGTGATTATCACATTTACGGGAACCCTGTCTTGTTATCCTGTACTATGTACAGTGACCTGATGTCCTGTATCATGATCAGTGACCTGTTATCCTGTATTATATACAGTGACCTGAACTCCTGAATTCCTGATCATGTCCTGCTCTTGTTATTCCCGTAAATTGATAATTAATCTAATAATTCATAAAAGGAACCACTTGCATCGGGTCGGGGGAAACTCGCGGCTATCAATATGTGTTCGTGTTTACAGTGGTATTAGGCATGTTGTGCAACTAAAACTTCCGGTCTGACCTGTGGGCCTCCAGGCGACCGAGGGGAGTGCTGGCTCCCTCCTCCTGATACTATCATGATAAGGGCATACAATAAGTCCCTCCTGTTAGCCTTGCGGCTGGTTCCGTCACCAAGCAACGGAACAATCTTGGGCCGTGGTCCCGGGTATGTACGGGACCCACTGTAAACATAGTTCGTTGATACCCCGCTGGTTTCCAATAACAATCTTGCTTTACTCGGATATGGATCTATGTGTGCTGGGACGCTAGTTCACATAGCTAGATATCAGGGTAAGACGAGTAATAATAAAGCGTCAAGATAATAACCTGCTCTTTAAGTTGTAAGTAGAGGTATGTGGAATGGGACGCATACTGAAGCCTGCAACTTAAACGGCTATGAATCTGTGATATGCCTTACCATATTGCTTGTACTGGTTTTACATCGGATTTCCGGTTTTATGGTTATTATAATATTAGCTGCTCATACCCTGCTTTATCTCTTGTATCCGCCTGCCTCCTGTTTATTATCTGATCATGCCCTGAGTGCAGTCTAGTTGTATGTGCTTGGATTATGGTGACATGAAATAAAGGTATATAGATGAGGGTTTTCTTGTTTGGATTATTCCTTCGATGTACTAGTCTCATGGAGCCGTGACCCGAAACCATACAATCAGATTTGCTCGTCCTCGGCTTTATTCGGTTTTACCGCTATACCTGTGCTTACCCTTGCTCGCCACTTGGCTTTACTTCACCACTCGCCTGGGGAGTATCATCTGACTCCCCTGGATCCTCATGTCCAGGTCATGGAGCTTGGAGCGTGTGGATTCTCCCAGTTGCTAATCAGAGTGGCGCAGCGAAAGCGTGGACCTCCAGCATACCGTCCGGAACTCCATCCTTCTAGGCCCCCTGTGTGCCTCTCGAGTTTTCTTTTTGTGAACTCGTGAGTGCCTTTTGTACTATTCATCCATGTACATCTGCTTGTAATCTCGCAATTGCGCATATCAGTGATGTAATATTCATGTAATATTAGATCACCTCTGGTGATAACTTTGTAATTGTACTCATATGTTGGATTGTATTGTAATACCCCTCTCCCGGAATACGTACTTAGATACGTATTCAGTCTTTCGATCGTATTTTTCGATTTACCTTCCGTATTTGACCGATTTTAATTTCAAATATCATTTTCCAATATTTTAGATTTTATGTGATTTTCTGGAATTTTCTGGAATTAAAATGAATTTCTCCGAAACCGGTGTCGGCCAGTGCCGCTGACCGATTTCCGAATTTTTATCTTCCAAACAGTTAGGAATTTTAGAAAGTCCTTTATACTTTATTGCTTAGAATCATATTTCTTACTTATACACTTTTTCTGAGAATTTTATGAATTTATGAAAATTCTTTCGGAGTCGGTAAATAACTGATTCCGGGATTTTAATTTTAAAACTATACAGTATTTCTTCAAACGAATTTCACCATGAGTCTTCAAATATTATTCTTGATTTTTGGTAAAATTTTCAGATCATTCCGAGATACTTGAATTTCGGGCATTTTTTCAATTATTGCAAATTCCATTTTCCACCTCATGTGCCACCTCAATTCCCACTCACCCTTCACCTAACCCCACTCACTCTCTCTCCTTCCCATGGCTGGCCAAGTGGCCAAGTGAGGGACACCTCACCCCCCTTCTTTTGCAAGAAAACCCTTCCCTTTCACCTAAATTCCACCCTCTTTGAAATAATCCCAACCTATAAATCCCTTTCATTTGCAAATTTCCCCTTTTCCTTCTCTTTCACTTCATCAAGAGAGAAGCTCTCCATAATCCTCTTCTTCTTCAAGCAAGAACCCTAGCTCCTAGATCACCCCAATCCCTTCACCTCCACCTCAAGATCTCAAGGACTTCAACCAAGGCTTCATCAAGGACTTCAATTTCAACCATCACTCCCCAAGGCAACACCTAGAGCAACTCCTTCAACTCAAGATTGTGGATTGTAGCCACCCTCTTCCTCCATTGGATCAAGCTCCTAATTGGACCTTCCAAGTGAGTATCTTTACTCACCAAGACCTAGATTTCCCTCTATTTACTTGTGATAGTAATTCTTGTAAAGTGGTCCATAAAAATCCAATTTTTAGGTCATCAAAGCTCAAATCCAACCTCCCCATGTGTGTATATCTACTCACTAAGGCTAGTCCCTGTTGTGGTGTACTTGTGTTGATAGATCAGGTCCCCTAATAACATAAAAATCCTATCTTTAGGCTGTTAGAACCAATCCCTTAAAAATCTGATTTTTCTGCCTTAACAGTAGCAGATTCCAGAGGATCGGTCGACCGGCAGTCGACCGATCACTCTACCAGTGTGCACAGCGTGCACAGTTTTGAGCTGGCGGTCGACCGGCAGTCGACCGACCACTCGACCGGCCAAAACCTGGAGCTCACGGCATCTGCACGGTCGACCGGCAGTCGACCGGGAGCCGACCGCCAGTTATATCCCCAGTCGACCGGCAGTCGACCGGAGGTCGACCGACAGCCTAATTCTGGGCCAGTTTTTCTGACTCCTTTCCTTTTTAATTTCTGACCCTTCCCTGATATTTGTATACTGTTTTAGCTTTGTTTATGCTTCATACCTGTTACTGCTGACTGTTATCTTGAATCTTTTATTATGCTTCATGACTCATGTTACATATTGCTATTCCATAACTTGTTAAATGTGAAGTATCACCACCCCTTCATGCTATCACTGAAACACCAAGCATGATATACCCGACTTATTATATAAAATAGACCAACTTACATTGGGGTCAGGGGGAAATATGCGGATATCGATATGTGTTCGTGTTTACAGTGGTTTTAGGTATATTGTACAATTATGTTCCGGTCTAACCTGTGGTATTCCAGGGGACCGAGGGGAGTGCTTGCTCCCTTTCCTGTTTACTGTCATGACAAGGGCATTCATAAGACCCTCCTGTTAGGCCTTGCGGCTGGTTCCGTCTTCAAGCAACGGAACACCCTGGACCGTGGTCCCGGGCATGCACGGGACCCACTGTAAACATAGTTCGTCGATACAACCGCTGTTTCCAATAACAACCTTGCTTTACTAGGATATGGATCTATGTGCTCTGGGACGCTGGGTCACATAGCTAGATATCACAGTAAGACAAGTAATAATAATAAGACGTTAATTGTAGATTTATTGCATATGACCTTATCTTATTGAGTTTACATCACTTGTTATTCGTTGCTATTTATTACTACTCCATTATCTTTAATCATGATCCTTAGTCACTTGGCTATCTTTTATTTGTTGTTATATGTCTTGACCCCTTGGATTTGCATATTCAGATTCCGAGGCTTGGAACGAAGTGGAGCCTTCCACAGAGGACCGGGCTTATCTTTGCGAGCAGGCTGACCAGCTCTAGTCCCATCGTGCCCGACTCTTCCTTTTGGTTCACGGGATCTCCATCCATTACGTGAGCATTTTGTGCTTCTGGTTGTATATCATTCCTTTTGGACTTGGGTTGTGATAAAAGACACTTGTAAAGTGATGTTGCTTATCATAACTTGTATAACCTTGTATTTGTATCTTGTAAGTTGGCATATGAATATACCACGCTTTGTGTTATACTCTGATACTTGTTGTACTTAATGCTTAGCGTATATACGTGGGGGCACCTTCTGACCTACGTATATGCGTTGCAGTGACGTCCCCGTATCCGTGGGATCGGGGCGTTACAGGTTGGTATCAGAGCCTAGGCTCTCAAACCTAAAAGTACAATCAAGTGACAAATTCTAGTAATTTGCTAATGCCAACTACAATGTACAAAGTTGTCTAGTCCTCCTTGACTCCGTCCTTGATTCATTTCCTCGTGTCCTAAACTCCTTTCATTTGTTTCCAATTCCAAATCTTATCCCTTTCGGTATGGAGAGGCGATCGGGTCGTAACAACATCGGGCAAGTACCGAATGGACCCGTAGGAGGAGAGAGTGCTGATATCCTGAAGGTCATTCAGACCATGATGGAGAACCAGCAGCAGCAGACTGAGCTCCTCAGGCAGGAGTTGGCAGCCCCAAAGGAGCAAAGGCCTGGGAACGTGTCAGATTTCCGGCGGCTACAACCGGCCATCTTCACGGGAGTCGAGAAACCATTGGATGCTGAACAATGGTTGACGGACACCACTGATTTGCTGAACGCCGCCCGAGTGCCTAAGGAGAACCAAGTGGAGGTTGCCAAGATTCAGCTGAAGGACATAGCCCGGACTTGGTGGTTGGCCGAAGAGGCCAGATTGGAGAAGCCTGTCTCCTGGGATACTTTCTCCAAGAGCTTCTACAGTCGATTCTTCCCTGCTACTGCTCAGAAGGACATGGAGGAGCAGTTCATCAGACTACAGCAAGGGAACAAGTCCGTGGGTGAGTATGCCGCGGAGTTTCTCAGACTGAGCCGCTTTGCCCCGTACATGGTGACGGATGGGGAGAAGAGGGCAAGCAGGTTTCAGCAAGGTCTGCAGATGGACATACAGGTCCTCTTGATGCCCCAGCAGCTGAAGACCTATTCAGAGGTTCTCACCATCGCTCGAGAGGTGGAGCGTGGGTTAGAGAAGAAGCAGGAGGATCAGATGAAGAACCAGGCCATGAAGAGGCCGTTTGTACCAGTGGGTAGAGGAGGACCATACAGAGCAGCGAAGGTTCAGGCCAGGCAACCATTCAGAGCAGTTCCTTACCAGATGGCTCGACCAGGTCTTATCTGCAACTTTTGCCAGAAACCAGGACATTCTCAGCAGAATTGCCGGAGGGCAAGCAGATTGTGTTTGGTGTGTGGAGCACGAGACCATGCCGTAGAGACCTGTCCACACAGGAGAATGGGGTTTGCTAACCAAACCTTGCCGGCACCTCAAGAGCAGAATGGACAGAGGGTATTACCAGGGCCAGTGGGGTAGAGGAACCAGGGACCAGTGATGAGGAGAGCTCTTCCCCTTCCTCCACCGCATGTTGTTCGCCCAGTGCAGAGAGGAGCCAGGACGGCAGCAGGACGTGGTAGAGGTCAGGCCTACAACCTGACAGCAGTAGAGGCTGAGGCTTCTGAGGAGGTGATTACAGGTAACATCAGAGTTCATTCAATACCTGTTCTCGCTCTCTTCGATTCTGGTGCATCCCACTGTTATATCTCCGATCATTTTGTAGCTTTACATTCTATACCTGTTAAGGCTTTAGACCGCAAATGGGAGATAAGTACAGGGAATGGGGTAGTTATATCTTCTAGAGTTTGTGCTGACTGTCCAGTGGAACTTTGTGAGAAGATCTTGGCCATAGATATGCTCGTACTAGACACCAAGGGGTACGACGTAATCTTAGGCATGACCTGGCTCAGTCAGTACTATGCAGTGATTGACTGTAGAGAAAGGAAGATCTATTTTAGAATCCCACTTCAGCCGGAGTTCCAGTTTAGTGGAGAGGTGAAGCCTGCTAAGAAGAAGATTCAGATGACCACTTCGGAGGTTCAGAAGGGAGTGCCAGTGTGGGATAAATTTCCAGAAGTCTTTGCTGAGATTTCAGGACTTCCACCGGAGAGGATAGTGGAGCTCTCCATTGATACAGTTCCAGGGACGGCTCCTATATCTAAGGCTCCGTACAGGATGGCACCGACGGAGTTGGAGATCTTGAAGAAGCAACTGCAGGAATATTCAGACAAGGGACTGATTCGACCAAGCACTTCACCATGGGGCGCTCCAGTGCTATTGGCGAATAAGAAGGATGGTGGTAAGAGACTTTGTATTGATTATAGAGAATTGAACAAAGTCACTATCAAGAACAAGTATCCCTTGCCCAGGATTGATGATTTGTTTGATCAGCTTCATGGAGCCCGTGTATTTTCTAAGTTAGATTTGCAGTCGGGTTACCATCAGCTGAGGGTGAAGAAGGAGGATGTTCCGAAGACGGCATTCAGGACCCGATATGGCCACTATGAGTTTCTAGTTATGCCTTTCGGAGTCACAAATGCCCCTGCAGTTTTCATGGGCTTGATGAACCGAGTGTTCTCTCCTTACCTGGATCAGTTTGTAGTTGTATTTATAGATGACATTCTGATCTATTCAAAGAATTATAAGGAGCATGCAGAGCACTTGAGAATGGTGCTGCAGACCCTTCAGCAGGAGCAGCTTCATGCCAAAAGGAGCAAGTGTGAATTCTGGTTGGACAGCATAGCTTTCCTTGGACACATGGTTTCAGCAGAAGGAATTTCAGTTGATCCTAGTAAAGTCCAGGCAGTGAAAAATTGGCCAGTTCCGAAGACGGTGACTGAGATAAAGAGCTTTCTTGGACTAGCCGGATATTACAGGCGCTTTGTCCAGGATTTCTCTAGACTTGCAGCTCCGTTGACCAGGCTCACCAGAAAAGGGGAGAGATACATATGGACAGAAGAATGTGATGCAGCATTTGAGCAGTTGAAGCAGAGGCTTATTTCAGCTCCGATCTTGAGGACTCCTTCAGGAAGAGGAGGGATGGTCATTTTCTGTGATGCATCAGGTAAAGGCCTGGGGTGTGTGCTTATGCAACATGATCATGTTATAGCATATGCATCTAGGCAATTGAAGCCTCATGAGAGGAATTACCCAACTCATGACTTGGAGTTGGCAGCTGTGATATTTGCTTTGAAGATCTGGAGACACTACCTTCTGGGAGACAAAGTGTTGATATACACAGATCACAAGAGCCTCAAGTATATTTTCTCACAGAAGGAGTTGAATATGAGGCAGAGGAGGTGGTTGGAACTTATGGCGGACTATGATATTGACTTGCAGTATCATCCAGGCAAAGTCAATACCGTTCCAGATGCACTGAGCAGGATGCCAGAGAACAGAGTGCTAGTCCACCTTACTCAGCAGGGGGAGTTGATTCAGGAGTTCATCAGATTGGATTTGATGTTAGTGCAAGGAGGTGATAAGGCCGGGCAGTTCATGGCTTTACAGATCCAGTCATCATTGATAGAGGAGATCAAGGAAGCTCAGAAGGAGGACCCCAGATTGCAGACATTCAGAGCTCAGGTGGAGGCTGGATTGAGGTCGGATATCTGCATTCACCCAGATGGTGCATTGTATTTTGGAGATAGACTTTGTGTTCCCCAAGGAGAAGTCAGACAGAAGATTTTGGAGGAAGCACACAGTTCAGCTTATTCTATACACCCTGGGGGAAACAAGATGTACCAGGACCTGAAGAAGCACTTTGGTGGAATGCTATGAAGAGAGAGATAGCCCAGTTTGTTGCCAAGTGCTTGGTTTGCCAGCAGATAAAGATCGAGCATCAGAGATCAGCTGGACTTCTTCAACCTTTACCGATACCCGAATGGAAGTGGGAGCACATCACCATGGATTTTGTGACGGCATTGCCTCGGAGTCCCAAGGGTAATAATGCTGTGTGGGTGATAGTTGATCGCCTCACCAAGTCAGCTCACTTCATACCATTCAGGGTAGGCCAGTCGACAGAGGTTCTGGCAGACAAGTATATGAAGGAGATAGTTCGTCTGCATGGAGTTCCAGTTAGTATTGTATCAGATAGAGACACCAGATTCAGATCTCATTTCTGGGAGAGTCTCCAAGAGAGTCTGGGAACTCGTCTGAAATTCAGTACTTCTTACCATCCTCAGACAGACGGGCAATCTGAGAGGACTATCCAGATCCTTGAAGATATGTTGAGGGCTTGCATGATTGACTTCGGAGGATCATGGGAAGACCATCTTCACTTGGCTGAGTTTTCATATAACAACAGCTATCAGGCAAGTATTAAGATGGCACCCTTTGAGGCATTGTATGGAAGGAAGTGCAGATCACCGATTTGTTGGGATGAAGTCGGTGAGAGGAGTCTTTTGGGACCAGAGATCCTGATGCAGACGACAGAGAAAGTCAGGGTTATCAGAGATCATCTCAGGGCTGCTCTGAGCAGACAGAAGAGTTGGGCAGACACTCTAAGGAGGCCATTGGAATTCCAGACCGGAGATCATGTGTTCTTGAAGATATCACCTACCAAGGGTGTAATCCGGTTCGGTACACGTGGGAAGCTAAGTCCGAGGTATATCGGCCCATTCGAGATCCTGGATCGGGTGGGAGATGTGTCTTATAGATTGGCGTTGCCGCCATCTTTGGACGGGGTGCATAATGTCTTCCACGTGTCTCAGTTGAGGAAGTATGTCAGGGATGACAGCCATATTCTGGATCATTCCGAGCTGGAACTACAACCGGATTTATCATACCAAGAGCAGCCGATGGCCATTCTGGATAGGAGTGTCAAGACACTGAAGAACAAAGCTATTCCATTAGTGTTGGTGTCTTGGAACAGGCATGCGCCAGGAGAGGCCACTTGGGAGCGTGAGGACGTTATCCGGGAGCGTTATCCTCAACTTTTCACATCTTGATTGGGTAAGACTCTTTCCTTCTACTCTTCTCTACCGTTATCTTTCCTTGTATCCGTATCTATCTGTTGCTTTTCCTATCATCTTTCACCTTATGAAATTTCGAGGACGAAATTTTTGTAAGGTGGGTGGATTGTAATACCCCTCTCCCGGAATACGTACTTAGATACGTATTCAGTCTTTCGATCGTATTTTTCGATTTACCTTCCGTATTTGACCGATTTTAATTTCAAATATCATTTTCCAATATTTTAGATTTTATGTGATTTTCTGGAATTTTCTGGAATTAAAATGAATTTCTCCGAAACCGGTGTCGGCCAGTGCCGCTGACCGATTTCGAATTTTTATCTTCCAAACAGTTAGGAATTTTTAGAAAGTCCTTTAGACTTTATTGCTTAGAATCATATTTCTTACTTATACACTTTTTCTGAGAATTTTATGAATTTATGAAAATTCTTTCGGAGTCGGTAAATAACTGATTCCGGGATTTTTAATTTTAAAACTATACAGTATTTCTTCAAACGAATTTCACCATGAGTCTTCAAATATTATTCTTGATTTTTGGTAAAATTTTCAGATCATTCCGAGATACTTGAATTTCGGGCATTTTTTCAATTATTGCAAATTCCATTTTCCACCTCATGTGCCACCTCAATTCCCACTCACCCTTCACCTAACCCCACTCACTCTCTCTCCTTCCCATGGCTGGCAAGTGGCCAAGTGAGGGACACCTCACCCCCCTTCTTTGCAAGAAAACCCTTCCCTTTCACCTAAATTCCACCCTCTTTGAAATAATCCCAACCTATAAATCCCTTCATTTGCAAATTTCCCCTTTTCCTTCTCTTTCACTTCATCAAGAGAGAAGCTCTCCATAATCCTCTTCTTCTTCAAGCAAGAACCCTAGCTCCTAGATCACCCCAATCCCTTCACCTCCACCTCAAGATCTCAAGGACTTCAACCAAGGCTTCATCAAGGACTTCAATTCAACCATCACTCCCAAGGCAACACCTAGAGCAACTCCTTCAACTCAAGATTGTGGATTGTAGCCACCCTCTTCCTCCATTGGATCAAGCTCCTAATTGGACCTTCCCAAGTGAGTATCTTTACTCACCAAGACCTAGATTTCCCTCTATTACTTGTGATAGTAATTCTTGTAAAGTGGTTCCATAAAAATCCAATTTTTAGGTCATCAAAGCTCAAATCCAACCTCCCCATGTGTGTATATCTACTCACTAAGGCTAGTCCCTGTTGTGGTGTACTTGTGTTGATAGATCAGGTCCCCTAATAACATAAAAATCCTATCTTTAGGCTGTTAGAACCAATCCCTTAAAAATCTGATTTTTCTGCCTTAACAGTAGCAGATTCCAGAGGATCGGTCGACGGCAGTCGACCGATCACTCTACCAGTGTGCACAGCGTGCACAGTTTTGAGCTGGCGGTCGACCGGCAGTCGACCGACCACTCGACCGGCCAAAACCTGGAGCTCACGGCATCTGCACGGTCGACCGGCAGTCGACCGGGAGCCGACCGCCAGTTATATCCCCAGTCGACCGGCAGTCGACCGGAGGTCGACCGACAGCCTAATTCTGGGCCAGTTTTCTGACTCCTTTCCTTTTTAATTTCTGACCCTTCCCTGATATTTGTATACTGTTTTAGCTTTGTTTATGCTTCATACCTGTACTGCATGACTTGTTACCTGATGAATCTTGCTTTATTATGCTTCATGACTCATGTTACATATTGCTATTCCATAACTTGTTAAATGTGAAGTATCACCACCCCTTCATGCTATCACTGAAACACCAAGCATGATATACCCGACTTATTATATAAAATAGACCAACTTACATTGGGGTCGGGGGAAATATGCGGATATCGATATGTGTTCGTGTTTACAGTGGTTTTAGGTATATTGTACAATTATGTTCCGGTCTAACCTGTGGTACTCCAGGGGACCGAGGGAGTGCTTGCTCCCTTTCCTGTTTACTGTCATGACAAGGGCATTCATAAGACCCTCCTGTTAGGCCTTGCGGCTGGTTCCGTCTTCAAGCAACGGAACACCCTGGACCGTGGTCCCGGGCATGCACGGGACCCACTGTAAACATAGTTCGTCGATACAACCGCTGTTTCCAATAACAACCTTGCTTTACTAGGATATGGATCTATGTGCTCTGGGACGCTGGGTCACATAGCTAGATATCACAGTAAGACAAGTAATAATAAAGACGTTAATTGTAGATTTATTGCATATGACTTATCTTATTGAGTTTACATCACTTGTTATTCGTTGCTATTTATTACTACTCCATTATCTTTAATCATGATCCTTAGTCACTTGGCTATCTTTTATTGTTGTTATATGTCTTGACCCCTTGGATTTGCATATTCAGATTCCGAGGCTTGGAACGAAGTGGAGCCTTCCACAGAGGACGGGCTTATCTTTGCGAGCAGGCTGACCAGCTCTAGTCCCATCGTGCCCGACTCTTCCTTTTGGTTCACGGGATCTCCATCCATTACGTGAGCATTTTGTGCTTCTGGTTGTATATCATTCCTTTTGGACTTGGGTTGTGATAAAAGACACTTGTAAAGTGATGTTGCTTATCATAACTTGTATAACCTTGTATTTGTATCTTGTAAGTT